>JAOYSI010010203.1:0-10488 GCA_025775065.1 Hiodon alosoides
AGTAATGTAAGTGTAATGCGGGGCGCTCCCCATTGTAGAGTAATGTAAGTGTCCCTGTTTTGATTGTGTTAAGAACAAATAATGATGAGATAATGGAAGCAGAAGAATGGGCTACCTGCCAAAGAAGGGGGTGATTGTATCTTTAAAGATCGATTTCATCAAGAACAACATCAGCCAACAGCAGAAAGGGTTTACACAGAGATGGAGCCAGACTTAGATTCCAGGGCTTTTGTTTTTAATGGAGCAGTTCGACCAAAACAAAGCGAGTCAAAGCAGGAGACTTCAAGTACCTCTTCAAAGCGCATTCCTACTGGCAACACAGGGTAGACAAAGGGTACGGCATTCTGCACAGAAACATTCAGAAACTCTCTCTTACCGTGTCCAACTATTCAATCCCACCAAGACTTGAAAACGTTATTTAGATGCTCAGGCACATTGAATAATTTCATTACATTATATATACACAGACACATGGCCCCACACAAACCCATGCTGGCACGAATATACAATCACAAAAAGTGCACATCGGTGCCCTGATTACCTAAAGCCTGTTCTACTATCTTCAGGAGACATCTCAAAGAGTTCTGACAAGGGCCCTTGGAGAAGGGAAGGGCGATCTCTGTCCGATCTCTTGCTCCGCGTTAGGGTCTGTCGCAGAAAAGCTCCCCCAATTTCCAGCATTCGCGAGAAGCGAAAGTCCGCGGTCCTCTCCGGAGAGGTTTGGATGCAACAACAGGGGCCACCAGTTTGTGTTTATGTTGAATGGAGCCCGCGCTTGGCTATTTCAACTGGCTCAGTCTATAAATAAATCAGTCACACAGCATTCCAGGGCCTGTGATGAGGCGGGTCTGGGCGGGTTCCACACGCACTCCTGCCGTAGCTCCTCTCTGTCTTCCTAAAATCTTGTAGGGGTCAAGGGGGCATTTTGATTATCCAGATCAGGTCACCGTCGGCACCAAATCCAAAATTCAAAGGGATGTTCCCTCTTTTGCCTGTCGTGGCTAAACCAATCACTCGTTTGGCTTTAGGGTCTGTAAACATTTATTCTACGATCTGAAGCAACTATATGAAGCAAGAAGTCCCCTTCCATGAAATGAGGCTTGCAAAAGACTGCTTCATAAAACAACAACATTGTGTATTAACATCAGTCAGGGCCAAAGCAAACACACAATGTTCAGAAATGTATCCATAGAATACCTAAGTTCCATAATAGATATCTCCATTTCATCTGGACAACATGTGCTGAAATGTCATCCTAGCTTATGTCTTTGCTAAATGCTTAAAATGTAAAATACATGTCAAGTACATACAAACGCTCTTATCCAGAGCGACGTACAAAAGTGCAATAAGAAACTGAGTTACCTTGCCCTAATGACAACTACTGAGAGAAGGTATAAAGACTAAAGACTTGAGCCAAATAATTCCCAAAATGGCATTGAGGTGACAAGAAAAGGTCATTCAAAAGTCCACAAAACTCTGGCTACAAATTTACCATTATTTTATTATTTAAGCAGTAGCCAATTTCCATTTGGACATTAGGTTTTTAACCTTCTGGTTACAGATCCAATACCTTTAACACTATGCCACTCTGCCAGCCAAAAGTTTGATAACGGATAAAATGCAGCATCTATGTAGATATAGCCAGCAAACGCAGCGCTTATGAAGTACATTTATTAATTTGCGGTTAAAAAGCAGACACCAGCCCTTGAAAAATAAAAGAGGGAAATCAAGCATCCAGATATGTCAAAAGTGTGGCCTTTGAAATGCTAGTTACTGTGTCACTCATTCTTATTTTTAATTATATTACTTAATTCAATCATTTGACCATGACGGAACATGGTCACGAGCACTACAGTGATCAGATTCCAACATGCGCTCCCTTCTGTCATTCCTCTGTAGGAAAACACACCCTCTGTGTGTCAGTCCCTGCCTCTCTGATTGGATGCCCCCGGTAGCTGGCTAATTTGAGCTTGCAGCTTTCAGTTGAGGCTACATTTAGAGAGCGGGCTGACTGATCCTGGATCAGTCATAAAGGGAACCTCGTCTACCCGGGACAAGTAAAGCACTGAGTCATCCCTGTCTGGTTCGCAGAACGCAGAGGAAGGGAACCCACTGCCAGAATTCCACTGTGTGCCACGGGGGTAGGGTCGAGGGGGAGAGGAGGAGCAAACACTTTCCGCTGTGGCCAAAAACAACACGTGCTGGCAGGAATGTTTCCATTTTTAAAACAGGCAAAACAGAAACTCAGACACAGCCAAATTAATATGATAAGTAAACCTGTTCAGTGAAGTGAAGGGTGATCAATCAAGGTCAAAGTTACACATGTCACACGTTATATTCACAACCAACTTAAAGCATTTGCTCTGGCAAACAAATATCCACTCTGTCTTATGGACCATTAATACATTAAACAATGGGCAAGCTTTGAAAAGATAAAAACCATTACCCACTGCCAAAACCATTCGTTTCATACAGCTTAGATCCGTCTGGAGATGGCGTTTATTGGCAGAGTTGTTCTGCCCTTCTCTGAACTGTTACTGTATACTGAGGGTGCCACTTCTAATTAAGGCCTTCAGGCTTTTTACCACTTCAGGGGGGAGTTGTCGTCGTCATTCAGCTTGGCAAAGACAAGCAGTCGTCAGTCTCAAGACAGGAGGGAAGGGTGGCAACGAGAAGAGGCCACGCCAACAGCGGGTACACGGACAACGCCAACAGCGGGTACACGGACAACGCCAACAGCGGGTACACGGACAACGCCAACAGCGGCCACTAGATCCGGATCATACCAGGGAAACCCTGCCCCCTGCTCTCTCTGACTGCGGTGTTGCATCAGAAAAGGCAAAGATCTCAGGGAAGCAAGCATGCACAAACTCAACACACTCTACACAGGGAACCTATCTTGGCCTGTACTGACGGAGCACAGACTGGCCATGGAGAAGAACCGTCACAGAAGGTGGAGACGGAGTTGCACTTCCCGGCAGAATGTCAGAAGAACACAGGGATTAGGGAAACGCAAGTAAAGGATAGACACTCGTACACATAGTATGGGAAAGACAAATGTCTAGCAGTGGCCTCCAATGTCAAAAGTATGTCAAAAGCATAGTATGTCAAAGCCTGCCATGAGCATAGGGATAGAGAGAGAGAGAGAGAGAGAGAGAGAGAGAGAGAGAGAGAGGAGTGAGTGAGAGAGGGAGCGGGCGGGCGAGAGAGAGAGAGCTTGGGACTGAGGTGTTGTGCAACCACCATGCCTCAGCAGAGTAGCAAAACAGAAATGAAAGAGGCATGTTGTTGACAGCAAGCACAGATTACGTATAATAATATGAACCCTGGCCATAATGTTGTGACCAGTGCTGATGACTAAGGTATCACAACAAAAGCTTGATGTTCAGAAGAAAAACAAAAAGGACAGAAACAAAATGGCCCACGTAAGCCTCCACTTATTTAACGGCAACATTACAAAATGGTTGGCAGTTACTTCTGGTTTGAGTCGAGTGATATGTAATGCTTGGTATTCTCTCAAGACAGGCATTTGGTATTGAGCAATGTGCATGTTTGTCCAGAGAAACTGGTGTACACACTTCAATCAATGTGAACATGCGGGCCTTAATTGGCTAATTGGGCATCATTGTAAATTAGAGCCAGTGCAGGCTTAAAACTGAAGTCAACCAATGAAAAGCAGCACACTTTCTTCTTTTTCTGCCCACCAAACAGTGTGGCATTTCCTTTCTGTTGAGTAATGTTTTTTGCTGTCATTTAGCAACGGTATGAATAAATGCAGAGGGCACCCTATCATTTGGATACAAATGATCATGTCTGAAAGCAATGTGGGGTTCACACATTGAGATGGTGCAGGTACCGGGGCGAGAGATTTAATATATTCCGTATGACAAGAACAAGGCAACCCTGAGTCAGATCTGTGAGACAATGTGGGCCGAGGGTATTTCAGGGCAGCGGGTACAACAGCACATTCTTGCTAATTGGGGCACAGCTGTCACCAAAACTCCTGCCTTAGCTAATCTCCAAAGCCCAATTGGCTGGGAATATTCAGCCGAATAACCATAAGCATCACTTTGACGGACGTGAGCAGGTGACCGTGGCACATTTTTGGCGGGACACTGTCACGCAACAAACAGAAGAAAGCGCTTTGGTGCCATGCAGAACAATCAGAAATAATTGTATGAAACTCTGCATGGATCTCTATTCACAACATTAACTTATTTGTATGGCTTATTTTTGGTTGGTATGACTTAATGCACAAAACATTTTGCTGAAGAGAATTTGGTAAAGTATCTTTAGGAACACGGTGAATAGACCAGTTGCCTAGCTGACACTCACTCTGCTCTGCTTTGGCTCCTTCTAGTGGCTGATTCCAGCCAGTGCAGTAGAAGGAGCAGCCATACCCACTCGCCCGCGCACTGACTTCAGCAAAAGAAAGCGCTCCACCACGCGACTGCAACCCACTTACCTGCTGAACAAACTAATCGGTCTGTTTATTTTAAGCAGCTACTGTACGCCCCGAAAATTAGGCCAGATCAAACCAAGTGGGTAGACTGCTGTGGGCACATCCTGGAGAGCAATGATTCAGCGCTTTTAAACGATGGGGTTCGGCTTTGGTACAGTTTTTGAATAAAAGCTGAAAAGCCGTCCCCACCGTTGAATGCACAATATTAATAATGTTATGCAGCGTGCTGTCCTGAGCAAAACAAGGTTATATGGCCAAAATGTACTGTATGTAAAGGGAAATCTTCATATGTTTGAAATTTCAGCTAATCAAATAAAAGAGTACCTTTGTCAAGGCCAGGTTTTACAACCAGGAAAAAAGCATATTGGGAATAGGTACACTAAAGAGACAAGAGTTTTCCTACTCATATTTAACATATTACGGATACTTTCAAATAACTTCTGTTCCAACGAGGGAACAGGTTTTTTAAAAACGAAGCAGTGTGTTTGTCTTTCAAACATTCGAACAGCGCTATAAGACTCTTCTTTCAGACATCTCAAAAATGTAATGTACTTTGGAGAAATGGCCACCGACACTTCCTGTCTGACTGACAGCCTGGTGGAACAGGCTCCATGGTCCAGAAACCCTCTAGGCACATTTTCAAAAGTGACCATTTAAAAACACCAAACACTGGTTAGTGTACGGACTGCAAAGAAAACATGAATATGCTAATTACTGGGGTTGATAACTGATCAAAAGTGTGTCCGCATGTAACACACCTCCTCCTGATATGTAAACAGGCTAATTGAAAAAAAAAAAAAATCAGCTTGATTTATGTGAATGAATCCAGAAACAAACACCAGTGTACACATACGGGGACTGGGATTTTGGTGTGCCGGAGGCAAACTAGACCATTCAGATGATTATATCAAATATAATTTTGTTACATTCAATAAAAATATTTTAGCTTGCCTGCCGGTGTAAATCATTAAAAGCTACACCATACGTATCGAGCCCATACTAAAGGTCATACCAGCTGTGCCTATAATGACTTTTGCAGATACACCTTGTCACTCACAGCTTGACACAGAGCTATAAAGGTATTGTATCTAATTCACTCTGAATGACATAAGCATGTTCGTCAAGTCCAGAGATGTTTTGTTTTATACAAGACCTCTCTTTATAAATGATCTCCATAAAAGTACCAGGTGCTACCAGCACTCGCCGTAGCGTGGCTTTTGCTTTGTAATTTCTCCACTGATCATTCAAAACATTGAGCCACAGAGGCGTTGAACACACAGCACTAAAGAAAAGAAGTGTGTAGAGATCGCCATGGAAACAAGTACTGATGGTAATATTTACGAAGAGCCATGTTTGTCACGTCTAATCAAGAAATAGGGCTCAGAGGGTTACTCTCAGGTGAAAAGAATCTAGTCGATGGCGATAAATCTCAACTTCAAAACCCACTTGGGTCTTTCTCATATGATCTCTTGATATAGGATTCCATCTGTTAGAACAAAGCTAGACAGGCTCCTATCCTTCCTAATTGTTGTTCAATACATTCTTAGGTCGCATGATAAAAGTGAAAACGACTTCTCGGGTGCTGTGTATTGTAACAGTAGCTAGTATAATTGTAAATGGCCTGATAAACAAGCAATATATACCTTCGGCCAATGGTTTAAGGGTTTAATTATAAGATCACACTTCCCAAAAGATGCCAGCACAGACACAAAGGAAGCATAATCTTCTAATTACCATGAATTACCATATTTTAACTCTTTACGCCGTTCCATTGGTTTTGTTTTATACAAATAAATGCCTAGTAAGATTTTAATTTGGTTTTTCACATTGCTGACATGTTTTAGGTCGAAATATTTGGCAATAACAACAACAACAATTATAATAATATTAAAAATTTTAACAAAACCATTTTTAGTTCAAATAAGTTCTGTGAATCGACAAATATATACTGCTCACTCGCCCAAACGCTCACTCGCCCAAAACTCAATCCATGACATCATTTAAATGCAAATTCATAAAAAAAAAACAGATAAATAATCAAACATATTTACTTCTTACGACTTCCTACACTAACGTCCACATAAAATCAGCAATTTCTTTTTTAAGCTTTCCAACAGGGGCTGGTTTTAAATCCGAATGTGCTGCCGTTTCTTAGGAACAGTAACGGCTATGCCACCCTAATGCCTTCGCGGTTCATGTTTGCCCACTGCAAAAACTGGATGATCCCAGGAGGTCATGTACCGGCAGGCTTCCCGAGTGCCAATGCCATGGACCACAGCGAAAAAAGACAACAACAAAGACACGTGACGTGACTTCCAATCCAGATAATCACTCCAAGCAATTATGGCCAGGAGGAATTAAAACACTCCGAGGACTAGGGCTATCCAGGCTATGCCCAACACAGAACTGAAGAGGGAGGAGAATAAACGCACATTTACATGTTGAGAAGGCTACATTGGGTGCCTAAAGGAAAAACAGAAAGGGGTTTAGCAGCGCTCAGGCTTATGACGGGGGAAAGCTCATCCCTCTGGAAGATTAGGGGGGGACATGCGAAAGCCTCCCACCGACTTCCACAGCGGGGAATCTGTAAGCTCGGTCGCGCCACGGCTCTACCCTCAGCGATGGGAGATGCAGTCTTCAGACACCTCCCTAACTAGCAACAGACCACTGGGCCTGGAAAGTGAACAACCAAGTCACTGCGGCAATGCATCTTCCCAGATGTCTAAAGGTCAGTGAGTGGGGCCATGTCACATAATGGGCCGAACATTACGTGATGCAGCCAATCACATTATAATGCACCAGGAGTCACATGATGCACCGGCCCCATTATAATGCAACAGGAGTCACATGATGCACCGGTCCTGTTAGAGTGCACCAGGAGTCACGTGATGCACCAGAAGTCGCCTTGGTGGCCTTAAGCATGTTCCTGTGCTACATGATAGGCCCAAACCTCAGATCATACCAAGGCCAGTGCAGCAGGGCATTCCAGTGGAAGCCCATGGAGGGGGTCCCCATGTTTTATGTAAGGGATACCCCCAATGAGGCAATGTCACATCTCTAAGCACACTCTCAACCCACCAAAAAAGAACTTGGTTAGTGTTAGCTTACTTTTAAAAATAATCTCCACCGCTGGCAATAATAAGCCAAGGAAACCTACCTCTCAGTCATACTGCGCCATAAATTCGCCCCTAGGATAAAAGAAAACATAATATAACATCAGTATAATTGTCATGCTTTTACCATGGAAAATATATTTTGCCTTTCAATAAACCCCTCTCTAGTGTTGGGGTCAATGGCAGGGTAATTGCCACATTGAACCTTAGACAGGAACACATTGCCTCATTGAATATAATTTATAATCAATTTTAAACCATGGCATCAGGCTGTGTGTGGTTTATGGGAAAGACAGGCGTAGGCACCTATGAGATTTGCACCTAAGCTGCAAGGGAACATAGAAAATATTATAATCGGCTTATGTATGAAGCAGGTCTGGAGGTGGGGAAACACCATGCCAGTGAACCCCATGTGAGAAGGCAAGAGAAGGTAAGGAATCCCAGAGGTGAAATAGCTCCCGTAACGGTACATCGTCACAGGGGACACACATTGTACAAAATCTTCAGGGCTGTTACATTGCCCCATTGCCCCATCACTAATGTATTTTGTGGGCACAGTAAAAATATTTCAGGCTTGTGAATGCTCTTGGGTATGAGGTCCATGTCATTATGCCAGGAGGTATTTGAGTCCCTAACGTTGGCACTGTCAACTAACGTCAGCAACTTAAATGTAAAGCAACATTTTGTAAGCTAAATGTGCGCGTTTATTGCCGCAAAATGATCATTTAAGGCACAAGCGCATCACATTCACAGTATCAGTCGCTGATAAGAATATTCAAATAAACAAATTCAAAAGCCATGTAAAAATGATATGACGGTAATAAACCATGGATGAGATTGTGTCCGACGTGTTTGGTCATTAGAGGGCCGCAGGGTAGCAGGGGTGATGGGATGAATGTCATACAATACCAACCTCTTTTTCTGGAGAGTGCTAAATCTCGCACCATCTGCACGGTCACCGCTACCACCAAGCTCATGGCCAGCACGTAATATACCCTCCAGGAACTGAGGGCCACCAGCCTATGAGAAACAATCAAACAAACCGACCAACCGACCAGGTAAGAGGAGTCACTACAGATCGCTGACTAACATGAGATGTTCCACTGTCCACATATAAGCCTCACATATAAGGAGCGAATTATGGTTGTCTGTTTTTTGCGTAAAAAACACCCTTAAGCAGAATTAACTCTGAACAACAAAGTCAGTTTATCTATCATAGATCCCAGAATGGTGGATATCAAATCATTTCCCGACTCAGAACAAAGATTGCGTCTGCCACGTAGGCATGCTTTTTAACAATGCTCTTTTATCACATAAAAGTTTTTGACTAAAGCAACTGGAACTCGCAAATGACGTGAGGGTTGTCAGCCGTGCGGGGGCCTCCGCTCCAACTCTCTTCCATTTTAAGACCAATATCCCCGCTCAGAACTGACAATCAGGGGACCTACTTGTGTTTCTAGTTTTGCTTTTTGGGGTTGAGCACAATCGCTTTGCCCCTGCCAAATTAATAACATAAGCTTCACCATGAGAATCCAGGCCACAGCTTACTTAGAATAAAACAATACTTCTGCATTTACATAATTACCAATACAACAAATTCTCTTTATTTTTAAGTCGGGTGTTAACCTAAATAAGTTTTTTTTCCCCTTCTTCTTTTTTGAGAATGCAGGCCTGTTCTATTCAAATGCCAAGCAAATGTCATTGATCTTGAAGAAGATAGCACACTGTCAGACTGATCATTATATTTGCCTGCCCACATTCCAGTTAATTAAACAGCTAATTAATGGCATGTATGATATTTCTCAGGGGTTGACATGCTCCTGTCCATATGCCTCAAACTAGCTGTGACACCTTAGGGGGTAACGGCAAAGCCAAAGCCTGCAGTGCAATTTTAATACTGGCGGTTAAAACGTCAAACGCGGTGATGCCACGGTAATCAACAGTAAAATGTGTTCATTCAAATGTAAACGAGCAGGCTGGTTAAGCAGAATGTATGCATCGTATTTTTCATTGTGGATCTAAATAGGGAGGAGACAAACAGCTGCATTGTAAGCAACTCTGACAAGATCTTTAAATCGTTTTCTGAATTTCTTTAACAGAATTTCGCCCGTGAACAAAATGCGTTCTATTCCCCAATTGAGCGTCACCAATACAATTAATGAAGTTCAATATTTAAAAACCCCAGAAAGTCTGGATACGGGGCTTGTCAAAGTAGAGAGCAGGACTGTGTAAAATGAAAATGAAACAATATCAACAGTGTCATTGTCTGCTTCAGCTTCTTTCGAAATAAGAGATTAAAATAGGGTAGACGTTTAATATGGCTAGACACGTGAGCATCGCTTTATTTACCGCGATAAATAATAATCGATTGAGTTCGATAGGTACAAAGGCACTGCGGCAATGCACCCTTACCAAAAGACTGAGTTGGTTAAAATGAAGAGCACGGTGCTGTACAGCGGTCTCTTCCAGGTAATCACCTCTGCGATCCGATTCACCAGGAACCCGCCTCCGGGCTTCTGAGTACCCGCAGCCTGCTTTCCCCTTCGGTCAGCCATCGCCCCAGCTGTCTCTATAGGCTGGGTGTCACTGGACTCGGCTTTTTCACCATCTGATCTACCTTCCCAGGCATCCTCGCTTTCACGTCTTTCCTTACTCGCCATAGAAAAATAACGCAAACGCAAAGCTTGTTTGTCGCCCCGAACAAAGCCAGCCTGCTGTTGATTTTGTTGTTGTTGTTGGTCCGCTTACGTCATTGACAGACATCCAAGGTTGATGTGGAGGACCCTGACGTCATTGTGCAACAGAGCGGGGGGGGGGGGGGGGGGGGGGGGGATAAGTTAAATAAGGAAAAAAAAAAATTGTTTTGAATATTATAAAAAAAAAATTTTTTAATTTTTTATTTAAAAAAAAAAA
>JAOYSI010010206.1:0-10486 GCA_025775065.1 Hiodon alosoides
ATTCCTGTGAAATCGGTGTCTGTCTGATGCTTGAAACTACGCGTAGTAGCAGCTCTAGTGCTATACGCTACAATATAAACGTGTAAATATATATATATAAGTGTAAATGAACACATAAATAAATAAATATGGAAATAAATGTACAAATGGACGTATTTTTTTCTTTCTTTCGTTAATTTCAATATTACTTTTTGTATTTGTGTTATTTTTTATTAATTCGTTTTCAAATGTATTTCTTGATTCTTTCATTTTTTTATTCTAATTTAATTTAAGCTTTAGGCAATGGCCGACTATGGGGGGGAAAAAACATACGAGGCTAATATTTGCCTCAGATTCATATTCTTTAGAAAACTAATACATCTCTGTAACTTACGGAAATTTTGCATCTATTTTTATATTGTAACGGAGATGGCAAGCAGCGCTTCCCCCGCCAATGGGGTTTAGCCATCCCCGAGGGGGCTGCTGGGAAGCCTGGCTCCCGAACTGTAAATAATGTTAATAATGTGTTTGATGTTTCGTATTGCTTGTAATAATGATGTGTGCTAGTTAACTGGTTTAATTAACTGTATCGTCATGTCTTTGTAGTTCTGATTTAGTTCCCTCACTGTGGGCTTGTTTGCTTGTGCGTGCGAGGGCTTTCTGTGTGTCCCTATGTGTTTACAGTTCTTTCCACTGCCGGATTTGCCTATGTCAAGGCAGTAGTAAGCGCATGTGCGAAATAAAGAGCATGTCTTTCTGTTAATCGGTGTCTGACTCCTTGCTTGAACCCAGTAGAGTAGTAGCACTCCGAAAAACGCTACAATATATTCAACCCAATATGAACAGTTACAGTAGCGTTAATGAAATACCACTTCACTTTCCGTGAACTGCGGGTTCCAAAAACAGGATATAATAGATGCCCGCAAAATAGCTAGCTTGAAATGTCAGCTGTATCCTACTCAGTTTTGTTTTTCTGTCAAACATGGTTCAGCAAAAAAAACATTTGCATTTAGGTTCTTAACAGACAATGTGAAGCTGTTAACAATAAGACCTTTTAAGAAGATAAAGTGAAAATTAAAGTTTCTCTGGGGGGATGTAAATTAGATGTCAAAAGCCACAAAAAGTACATATTTTATTTTACAACATAGATTACTTATTGTTCATTTTATTATGAAATAACGCTAAACAAAAGCTTTTAAAACATTTGATGAATCATTGAAGAGAAAGTTCTTACACTTTCTCCTCTCTTAAACTCGTGTGCGCTGTAAAATGGATATTTAATTTCATTGCAATCCTTAAATGAGGGATTCTAATTGCCTGGGTGACTTTACCCACTCGTAGAGATTTCAGCTGTAAAGTGTAGATGCTATCCAGGGGGCAGCAGAAAGCAGAGAGGAACCCACTTCGTAAGCAATCCTCACCCTGAACAGCGTGACCACGGTGGATTCTGTGTGTTATCTCGGCAGTTTTTAATTATCTGTATGGAGTTTCATGCCTAAGGACTAGCACAGCTTTCATGCTGCAGAGCGTTCAGGGTCCATTTTTAGAAAAATCTCTAGATTATGTGTTTAATTTACTCAGTGTTTTAGCCGTATTTCATTGGGACACAAATCTAGTTTAC
Source organism: Hiodon alosoides (assembly GCA_025775065.1). Taxonomy (NCBI): domain Eukaryota; kingdom Metazoa; phylum Chordata; class Actinopteri; order Hiodontiformes; family Hiodontidae; genus Hiodon; species Hiodon alosoides. Next base: position 1,601 of record JAOYSI010010206.1, read on the forward strand.
CATTAGCTAAACGCTGTTGCATTCATTTAATATCCCTTTCACGCTCCTCTTCTATTTGTACCATAAAGAGTTTGAAAACATGTACATGTTTACCATTAAGTATATTTTGGCTGTAAATTAATGTTACCAAGAGGTTCTACTGGTTTATAGTGATGCATATATTTATGCAAGTATAAAAGGGCAGTCGACGGAAATGGAGAGTGTCTATCCATGGGTCTTGTCTCCCTCAGAAGACAGGGTGACAGTTAAATCATCCAGTCTCCTCTGATCAAATTTACTGTTTTACAGTAGTTTTAATTATATGATTTAGTTAAATCATTGTTCCCTTTTCATTTGTGAACTGATATTTCTTAGGTGCAATTTAAATGCTTGAAATGTTGTATTTTGTAGCATGAATTAATAGCTTGTTGTTTGGTTTTGTTGTTTATTATTTGGTATTTGTTCAGTCTGATGTTCAGTGGTTTCTTATTTTGTTAAAGATTGAATACTTCGATTTATCTATATAAATGTTGTCATATAAAAGACAAACCTGCACCGTGGTGTCTGTCTGTGTTTGCTCTCGGATTATTCTCGTTGTTTAAATAAAAGCCAGTGTTATTCTGTCAAATATGCAACAGCACAATGAAGAAACTGACTTTCGCTACTGTGGGAAAACCAACAGAGAGAAACCAGTGTGAGTATTTTCAATTTTATCTCTGCAAGTTTGGAAGTATTTTTTTTAAATATTCTGACTATGCTGTTGCATAACTGAATCTTCCTTTGGCTTTTCCTTAGTTTCCTGTCTGCCCAACACATGCATCACCTCCCAGAGATCCTACCCTAGCTTTCGCGCTCCACGTTTGGATGTCAACCATCATCGTCAAAGCACGTGTTCTCAGACTGCTTCTCCTTCAGCTATAAATGTAACAGCTTTTTGTCATACCTTTATTTGTATCACTATGGGTCTCATGCATTGCTGCTGTCTTTATTGGACCCCAAACACATATTTAGTGTCAGCATCCTTAATTGTAATGGTAAAGATTTTGTGGGTGCCTTTACACCCACACAATTTTTACAGCCGTGGGTCAATTAGTTAATTTTTTAATGTGTTCGATAAAATATGGTGTGTTAAATGAGTTTACGGTTTACAGAAAAAAATGGTTTTAATAACAAGATAACGTTCAGCTACAAACAATTAGAAGGCTGTAAAACACTGTGAACTGAATAAGAAAGAGAAAAGGCTTTAAGGTGGATTTTATGAGACGGAGGGGGTCAGATTTGTTCTGTGGCCCTTTGTTTCTTTCAGATTTTTGTGCATGTTTTAATGGTGCCACAACCAAGGATGTGTGTATGTTTTAATTGTGCAATTACAAACGGTGTGTGCATGTTTTAATTGTTCCACAACCAAGGATGTGTGCATGTTTTAATTGTGCAATTATAAACGGTGTGTGCATGTTTTAATTGTTGCACAACCAAGGATGTGTGCATTTTTTAATTGTGTCATAACAAAGGATGTGTGCATGTTTTAATTGTCTCATTACAAAGGATGTGTGCATGTTTTAATTGTGCAATTATAAACGATGTGTGCATGTTTTAATTGTGCAATTACAAACGGTGTGTGCATGTTTTAATTGTTCCACAACCAAGGATGTGTGCATGTTTTAATTGTGCAATTATAAACGGTGTGTGCATGTTTTAATTGTTGCACAACCAAGGATGTGTGCATTTTTTAATTGTGTCATAACAAAGGATGTGTGCATGTTTTAATTGTCTCATTACAAAGGATGTGTGCATATTTTAATTGTGCCACAACCAAGGATTTGTGCTTGTTTTAATTGTCTCATTACAAAGGATGTGTGCATGTTTTAATTGTGCCACAACCAAGGATTTGTGCAAAAAAATGTTATTTACCAACACTGCAACTCATTGATTCTTCCATATGAATGCATTACTGAAATCCCATATCCCATATACAGAGACAGTAGTTCACACGACAATTGCAGAGTACCGGGGGTAGTGGCTAGCCTCAAGTCAGTCAAAGATCTCTCTAGAGTTAAACTGAAGTTTGGAGAGCAAACCTGACCAAGTTATGTTTAATGTTGCTCACTTTATTTGTTTTTCCTTAAATATAACGACGATAGTTGTGCCAGAACAGGATTTATGTCTAATAAAATTTAGCAAGCAAACAACATAAAAATCATACAGCCTTTAGATTTAAAAAATGCTAATTTCCAAACGGATCGCAGAATTCTGGTCTTATTATTATGTCAAAATAGAGGAAGAAATCACGTCCATAATAATTATAATTATCACATTATCATTACATACACCTTTGCTTTACAACACACAGCTGAACAGAGTTAGAACAGACAAACAGTTTTTTTTTTTCTCTCAAGTTTACAAATAAATAAAACTGAGATTCATTTTTGTATTTCCTTTAATAAGCAAAAACAATTGTTACAAACAGAATGTATCGGCATCTTACGGTTCGATGTGACTGGAATCTCTGTATTTGCAAACCACCCATTTGCATGTGTGTTTTATGCAGTAACTCAAGACTGTTGGGTGGTGGCATGGTTACGCTGTACAAAGTATTTGCATGAGCTCATATCTCTTTACCTATGTGTGCTCCTGCTTAATGCATCAGAAATTTTATATACCTGGAACATTGTTAAACTATTAGTAAAGCCTTTTTTTTAAATCGAATGCTATCCAAGAAGGTTTTAACACAAATATGACATTTGCATGAATTATGAGTGAAATTTCTGATCTGCTCTTAATTTGAGTCACTCTTGAGTTATTTAAGGCAATATTGTTATACAATAATTACAAGACTATTGTGCCTTATAACAGAGTTATTAACAATAAATTACTTGGTTATAAACTCCGTCAGATCACATTCTTTCGAAGCACTTTCAGGTAAAGAAATGCCCATGCCCTTTGACTTCTGGACTTTTAAACTCATGCATTACCTTTAAAAAAAAAGCACAGATGTTTTTTGTTTGTTTTTTTTGTTTATACTACAAAGACGAAATGGTTTCCAGATTAATGGTAGCCCTGGATATAAATAACTTAAGGAGCCATAGGGCAGGACCAAGACCGTGGAGAGGGAGTACAGCTGGAAGGGGAGAACTTGACAAAAACATCTTCAGGTGTTTACAGGTTTCAAAGGCTCACAACACACACAGACAGAGCTGACAAATCACCTAGGGGGCACAGACATTATCATGTGAGTGACAACAATCATAGCGATGTCTGCCCGCATTCTCGACTGGTGGCCTTGAATGAATAGTGTCACGCTCAGACAGACACCGCCTTTGCGCCGACTCTTCAGTGCTCAAAATCCTTTTCGCTTACAATAGCCAATCCTCTCCACGCAGCTCCAATCCACAGACAATTGGAAAACCGGCTTCCAGACCCCCCCTTCACCATCTCCAACACGGATCTATACCTACACATGCTGTAGAAACACGGGGACTGGAGGCAAAAACCTTGTTCAGGTAGACGCAGAATGTCTCTGCTGGGACTGGTAGTGAGGTGGGTGTTTAGTCTGGACCAAGGTTGGAGATGGCAGGCGGTGAAGCATTTCAACAAACACAGTTCCCTGACACTTCAGCTTGAGGAGGCACAGTGGGGTTCAAACAAGAGGTCAAGCAAACGGGAACACATAGCAATAGCTTCAAACAGGAGTAAGCTTGGAGATAGAAGCAAAATAAAAAAAAACATCTTAGGTCAAAGGGGTGTGGCGGGGCAATGTGATGGAAAGAGAACGGAGTGATTTTTGAAATTGGCAGAGAGAAACGCCTTCTTCAGTTTGTGGTGGTCTGGCATGGCATCTGTTCAAGGGGGAGGGGTTTGGGCGAGGTAATCATTTAGATGTAGCCGGTAGGGGGAAGACTTGGGGGGGGGGGGGGGGTTATATAGGGTTGAAAGGGGCAACGAGACAAGGGAGGGGGCTCGGGGAGCAGGGAGAGGCGTAACCAGATCCCCCCTCCCGCAGCTTGGGCGTCAGGGAAGCAGCGCGATTCATTTGGTCTTAATCTCGGTGTAGTCGCTACCGTCATCCCCTTTCACCGACGCCCCCTCCCGGGGCCTCCCCCCAATGAACTCCAGGGAGGCGTAGTTCAGCTCCTGCCTTTCCAAGTCAGCCATGGTGCCCAATGACTGGTACTCTCCGTCTCCCTGCAGCAGAAAGGGGGGGGGGGGGGTTCATTAACTGGAGATGGCATCGGGTGGGCCCTGGATACTATTTTTTTCATACAGAGCTGATGGAGGATGACATGATGCAACTCAAGAGCATAATATCAGCACTAGGGTGGCAAAGGAGTGCAGCATAGGAGCAATGGAGTGGCTGCAGCATAAAGAGCAATAGAGTGGCTGCAGCATAAAGAGCAATGGAGTGGCTGCAGCATTGGAGCCAACGTTAAGAATGAATGAAGGTCCCTGTTCGGACAGTCTTAGAGATGATAGAAAGAAAGAAATCAATAAATAAAAACTAACAAAGCGGATGGGCTCCTCTCAGCATGTATTGTACTGACATTAGTTTTTGGTCAGATGGGTCAGATAAAAGTATGTATATTTTTGTGTCTGAACCTTACCGTGGAAGTTTCCTCTAGGATGGAGTTAAACTTTGAGCCCAAGAGCTCAGTCTTTAGCTGTGCGGGAGTTAGGGGAGAGAAACAGAGACACAAATGCAGAGGGGCGATGAAGCAGTAGATATCACTTTTGGTTAGAGCAAAGTTTCAATGGGGAAGGGGAGGGGCAAGACTGAAGGGCGAAGGGGCGGGACTGAAGGGCGAAGGGGCGGGACTGAATAGGCGGGGTACTCCATAGCTTAGCTCATTTTATATGTGTATCATTAAGGAAGATTGAAGGAGTAGGTGACTGCCCCAACTAAAATGATAATTTTACTGGTAATATACGAACTAAGTAAACGTGTTGCAAATTAACACTTGTTTATGAAAAAAATAAGCATTTACTGTAAAAATGTACACAATAGCCCTCATTATTGTAAAGTAAATTTATTCATGACCATGGCTGTTATTATCGTCATTAAAATTTCTCACCACTTTCTTCCTCAGACTTTGTTTGTCCTTCTTGACTGCGCTGTAGAACAATGAGGGATTCTCCAGTTTAGATACCACGTCCTGCCCAGGGTTTCCATTCTCTCTGGGGGACGGAGTCACATGATCAAACTCGCTCACTGTCACTAACTCAGGCTATCGCTTTAGTTTAGGCATCTGCTCTACAGCATGGTCATCTACAAATTTAATCTCCTGTGGCCGGGCTAGGAAGGTGACAGGGGTGGGGGGATTTAAAAAACTCCAACCCCCAGTAGGCCACAGTAGATTTAATAGCCTGGTAGATTAGTCTATGATTGGTCAAGTGAAAAGACAGGATGGAGTGAGTTTATTTTTGGGAAGAGGGAGAAGGAACAGAGCTCCATGCAGCACAGGGAGCACAGTAAGGAGTCTGTTTAGGTTCAGTTTGTTCCTTCTTTGGTAAACTTCTGTAGCTTGGGAATGTGTACCCAAAGCTAGTGTTTGGACTTGAGCCGTGCTTCCTCGAGCATTTGTTGCCTGGGACCCCGCCTTTTGTCCTGCGTGTAGGTGGTCACTCCCTTCAACTGACCACACTACACCAATTAGCTATGAAGTGAATGATAAAACTGGCGCATTACACCATGTTACCTGCATGTGATAACGCATCACATCAAATAAGCTTTGCATTTTATATTACAAACTATTTCACTTCATTATTTATAAGTATGATAAGCAAATCATATATGTATCCATCGAGTATAGCATGATGTAATGAATGACTATGATAAAGTGCGTTTAACCTCTGGATAGATATAGCCATGAAAACGTCCTTTGATTAACAGTCTTCTCCATTCCCTTCCTGCCTTCTGACACCTGTCACTCCCTAAGACTTCCTGCTTCATTTACCTCTGTTGACCTGTATCTGTTGACATTCTCTAAAATGCACCCTCCCTTTGTCATTATGGAGATAATGTTGACTGATGCTGTCCTTGTCTCTTCCATCTGCCTGTGGCCAAATCATCATCCCTCATTCTATCCCCACTCCCTCTCTCAGCTCTTCACATAGACATTAGCACCCACCCCCTCCCCTTCCCTCGCAAAGACTCACTTCTTGTTGTTGCGCCCGACATATCTCACTGCGGCGATGATGAAAGCAATAACAGCCACTCCTCCGATGGTGCCAACAACCACTGCCATCAAGTACTTCTCTAAACGTGGGGCGAGAAAAAACATGGTCCCTCAGATGTCATGTCTATTATATAGCAATTACAGTGTGAATAAGCACATTAGGCAGTTCCCTTTAAACGTTACAAGCTATGTCATTGGAGGAGAGTTAAAATGACGTCATACCCAAACTGTAAAATCCTCAGAAACGGTTCAAGTAAACCAAAATGAATGGCCAGACTTAACACGCTTGAATGGAGTAATTGAGTGTACAGGGTTCGCAAAAAAAGAGCTAATTATGTTTGAGTGGAGTGTAATCTATGACCAGATATATACAAATCCACTTCATAACACCGAATGGGTTGCAGGAGATCAGGACTGTATGGAGTTTGCGCTGGACTCGGGTGTCAGGACTCCTGGGTAACCATGCAGAAACGGCGCCAGGGCTCGTACAGCGAAGCAGCAGGGAATGGACTCACTCTCCTGCTGGAGTTCCAGCAGCACGGTCTCCGAGCCGTACATGTTGGTGATTCTGCAGATCACGTTGAGCCCGGCTCCCCCGTCGCCCGTGCCGTCCCCCTTCTCCCGGAGCTTGATCATGCCGGTGGTGGTGTAGCCGTCCGTGTGCGTGTAGTAGTTGAAGCGGCCCTCCGTGTCATTGACGGTGATATTGAGGTCGGGCAGGTGGAATTCAATGGCGGGCTCCGGGTTCCCGGAGGCCGCGCATACGCACTGGACGCCCTCCCGCACCACCGTGCACTTGGACTCTTCCAGGAATACCGGCGCGACTGCGGAGTGAGGGGAGAGCACTTGGTGAGCGAACCAGCCTGGCCCAAATAATCCCTGCGCAACTGCAGCGTCTTATTATCAAACTGGTACGTTACTGGCTCATAAATGAAGGGATTTGGTGGTTTGTCCAAATGGAGACAAGGACACGATGAGCTGTCTTTCCTCTCAAACACCTAGTAATTACAATTCAATTACAGCTCGTCTGACTAACCACCAACTTTCCGAAGGCAGCTGTGTATATGTAAAACAGCTATTGTCCATAAGCGTGTGACACACGTTAGCTGATTCTGCAGTTAATAGAAAGAAAATTGGTGTCTAAATATTACTATTAATACTATTAATAGAATTAGCACATGGACACCTAAAATAAAGTGAAATACACGGTCAACTTTTAAAAGACATTTTTTATTTTGAACCAACAGAGAGCAAATAAATTATCTTTAAATTTTTTGGGGGAATTCATAATTCTTTTTTATGTTTCTCACCCCGATTGGAATCCACAACTGGGCTAAATTTGAATTATGGGTCTTGCTAATATTGGGACTCCCGGTGTGACCTTAAAATAGTACAGGAGACATATTTGAGCGTGGGTCTCTGGGAAATAGGGGCTAACCTGTGTTCAGGCAACCTTAACTGTCTAATACCACTGCATAAATATGATGAAGGCGCTCCCACAATGGTAGCCCAGCACGGCGACTCACACTCCACGGTGATGTTGAGCGAGCTGCTTGCGCGCCCGTGCTCGTTCTCAGCCAGGCAGCGGTACAGACCGTTGCTCTGCGGCGTAAGCTCGGCCAGCTCCAGCATGGACACCTCCTCGGCCGTGACCGTGCCCATCAGCGTGCCGTCCTTCAGCCAGGTGAGCGTGGGCGAGGGGTTGCCCTGGGTGATGCAGTGCAGCAGCAGCGAGGAGCCCTCCAGCGCTGTGAGGGACCCATTCACCCAGGGCTCCCGTGGGGGGTCTGTGGGGAGGCGGCAGGGGTGGGTGCGTGGTGGGAAGGAGAGAGAATGAGAGAGAGAAACACAGAATGATGGACAGAAAGGGGGAGTGGGGCAAATTTTTGCTAGTTGTCACTGAGAATCTTCATAACCTGCTCAGAGAGGATGTTAAGACATTGCTGTGCACGTCTGGCTTACACTGACAGTGGCAGCTGCATTGTATTGGTTTTTCTTACAACCTCTAGAAAGGTGTAATCGTTACATTTTTTTTCATCTCATGAGTTCACATTTTGGACATTCACTTACCTAAAGAGATTTAAAATACTTTAGCAAAACTAGTCAGTTTGAATTTGAATTTTGATTTGGAAGGAGTGCAGAGCAAGAGAGAGAGAGAGGGTAGTGGGAACGACAGAGAAATGGAGAAATCCGATGTGTCTCCTCGGTAGTATTAATCCCATGGACAAGATATTTACCAAGCACTTGCCACGACATGCTGGTTAACACATTTCCACAGTCGTACAACGCAATAGAGGCACCTCTGAGAAGCAAATTAGAACAAAGAGAGCCATAGAGGCCGGGTAGATAGAGAGAGACTTACATTTGACTGCCAGGTACATGGTGCTGTTCATGGCGCCGTATCCATTGTCGCCTACACAGGTGTACAGGCCTTCCTGGTTGGGCTTGAGCTCTTCAAGGTAGAGGGTGACGTTTGAGGCTGTGTCCGAGACCAGCTCCTGGTCCCTGAACAACCAGGAGATACGGGGCGGGGGGTTGCTGTCCACCTCGCAGTGCAGCGTCACCGAGCTGCCCTCCATGACCTCCCGTGACACGTTCACCCACACGCTGCGAGGGCCGTCTGGCAAGGAAGGCACCGTACATACAGAGAATGTGTCAAAACATTTTAAACCAGAGGTTATAAACTCCCCCGCCCCACATCTTTATAGTCATTTGATGTATCATCTTATTTTATTTC
>JAOYSI010010207.1:0-10486 GCA_025775065.1 Hiodon alosoides
CCCCCTTCCCCCACTGCTCGCACAGAATGCTGGGTAACAGTCTTCCATCATGACCCATTAATCCATACAAACGCCAACGTAGCCAGCCCGCTAATGACTTCACTTGCCTGGGGCTCGACTACATCTGTCCCCGCTTCCCTGTCCTCCAATATCCCTCCCTGTCAGCGACATCCCCATTACCCTCCTCCTCCACTTTCCGCCATGCTGGTTTCACAGAAAGGGTCAATCGATGCTAATAATTCTTTCTCTCTCCACAATGCTAACAAATGAGTGAGTATCGTCCACTTGGCTTAGCGTAATGGTTGCTGGTCCGTTTTTGGCATTATTAACTTACCTGGTCCAGAGTCGGCTATTAAGGCGAGCGAGGGGAATATCTCATCCCACCGGCATTCCTGAAAATAATCTCAAAGAAAGACAATCCTTGCCAGACAACTGAAGGGCATTATGAAAATATTCATCCAATTCGTGACTGCAATCAAACCAGGAGCTCCCCTTGGACAGGTCCATTATCCTGGAACAGGGTATCTCAGACTCAACTAAAGAGATGTCTTTTTAAAAAAAAGAGATTCACTACATTTTCCCGTCTATTTTAATTATAGAATACCTAAACCGAACATCACGGACTGATTTCAGCTATGTGGGGCAATGTTATTGTGGGGCAGTGTACAGTTCCTGGACTCGTAACCAGAAAGTTTACCAGGCCAGATTCAAGAAAGTATGCGGTTCCATATGCATAACATCATAAAAACGTCTGTGAAACGTTTTACCCTTTCTGCCCCATAAGAAAGCAGTGACAATGCCCACCCCCCCCTAAATAGAATTATAATGTTATATTGTTATTTGTTATTTCTCTCTCCCATCTATAGCCACAGTAGAGCTTTTGTTTGGGAGTTTTGTAGTGCCGTGTCTTCCCCCGGTCTTCATTCAGTGCAATTATCTGACCCAAGCTTAATTCTCCCCATGGTTTGTGGGGAATAACTGTTCTGCTGCATTGGTTGTGGAAATATGAGAGGAATAAAATAAAGACAGATTAAACAGTATCTGTGTCTACTCATTTAACACTGGGTGGGGGCCTTTGTTGAAACACGAGTTAGTTCCACCCGACAGCACTAATTAATGCTTTCTAACATGGGTGCTCCATCATCCCTCTTTTGGAAGGCATTTATCTCATTAGCCAGGACCTAATGAAATGCAGGGATACCCTCATGCATTCACTCTTCAGCTTTTTCCTCCTTCGCCGATGCAGAAAAACAAAAATAAAACGAGGAGAAACCTGGGGATCTCTCTGGTCTTGTGAGGAGCTGGGAGAAGTAAGCCCAGGGAGGTGTCAGCGTTCTCAGAGCAATGCTGCAGTCTGGCTGGGAGCTGATTTCTCCCAGGGCCATGCATCACCTGTGACATGCGTGACTACAGGGGTGCCAGTAGCTCCATTTAAAATATTTCCACCGTTTGACTTTATTTTCGCGATGTGCTGTGTTAAACTAGGCTTCCAGAACAGAGCATCGCAAAGTGCATTTCTGGACCTGCTGCAGAAGATATGAGACATCATTTACTACTTTGATTTGTTTCTTCTATTTATTATGCCTCACTGATGCAGGGACCTGCAACTTAAAGGTGCACAATACACAATATTGAGTTGGGTTAATTTTACTACCATATTAACATTATTATTGTTGTTATTGTTGTTGTTTTGTTATAGAAAAAATACAAAAAGCCCTCTGGCTGGAAATATGAACTCTAACTAACAACTACGCCAAACTTAATAGCTACAAACTTTGACCGTATCTGTAAATAACCATGTGTCTAACCTGTGCTTTAAGCAGAAACACAGAAGACAAGGCCCAAGGGGAGAACCAGTTTGGCAATGCATCGCACTAACTCTTACTGAAGTGTCAACATCGTACAGTCATTTTAATGTTTGACCAGCAAAGCGCACGGTTGGGGAATGGTTCGGGCGACGCCGTTTCCTTCTTCTTCCACGCGGGCCTCTCCTCCTCAGCGACTGAACAATATTGGCACCATTGCAGAGCTCTTTATACAGAGCCTGAGCCGTTCACCAAGCCCCTGCTCTGCCCTAAATGCCATTCGTATTGATATAAAGAACGCGCTCCTCTGCAAAACAGCAGGGACAACGGGATAGGGCTTTAGTGTGACGAACACAGACCCATTATGTGATGTAAATAAGGAGAATGGGGACGGCATTGCATTTACATGCTGAAATATTCATATCCGATAGATCTTTACAGATGAGCTTACGGCAGAATGTGTCTGATCTGACAGCAGGGAGAAACAGACAGAGGAACGCGTATCTCCCTTGATGTCGATGCTTTATGACAGAACACATTACGGCCCAAATGACATCTTCCCTAGTGTCCCTTTCCTCATAAAAACAAAAACCAAAAAAATGGTTTCATAGTTTCAGGACATGCGTGTGTCTATGACAAACGTCAGGTTATTGGGGTTTTTTTTTTTGCACAGAAGTGGGATACTGTGCATCAAACACAGCGGAAAGACTTTGCCTGCGCCCCCAGTAACGCTGGAAGTAATATTACAAATGTATCAAAAGGAGTTGTGTGCTCATCCATTATGCCGTTGTGTGCCACGATGAGTTGTAACCATCAACGTAAACACAAGAGCTCTTTGTTTTCATCAGAAATCGGTTCTAACCGATCGGTTCTAACGTTGTAACCATGTGGCAGACCCCGTACCTCGGAAGCAAGAGAGTAAATGACTGTGGGATGCGGTGAAGATGAGGATGATGAAACGCGATGATATGCCTACCCCCTCAACTCCTCCAGAATGCGGAGGGAGATAAGTGGCTTGAGATGGAATTAGACCTTGTCACCTGACAGGAGAGCTGCCCCAGACTCAGCAGAGGTCACAAAGGAAGTTTCCAAACCATTTCCAATAAGCACAGCGAGTTTGTTTTTATTGCAATCATTTTGTCACTTAGAGGGAGACTTTCATAGCTTATTCTCTAATCATTTATATTTCTGGATATTATCGAAGCAAGCTGTGTACCTTGCTTAAGTGAAAAATAGTTTGGGGTTTGAACCAGCAACCTTTTGGTTACCATTCTGATTAAAAATTTTAAGTAAAATATTGAATGGGTGAAATTATGGGCTCCTCCTCTGTGTTACATCACACCTATTTTTGTTCCACCGCAGTACGCACTGTGTAAAACGATGCCGGGCATTTGAAAAAACGTTGTCAGTTAGGTAGCTGGCTGTTGCATGTTGTCAAGGCATCACCAATACACGACGGGTTGTAGGGAACGTTTTAAAAAAGCAGGACAATTCTGGCTCGCCATCTAAGAGCCAATACCGTTTCATTACTCTGAGTAAACAGGACTCATTCATTGCATTAATTTGGTTTATGTCAGGCCTTTCAGGAACATAAAGTCTTGTTATCAGAAATATTATGCAAATTTCCAAGGCACTCCCTCGATCCGTCTCCACCTCTGCATTAGAAAAGACAAAGAGTGTGTGAGACAGGTGATGGGTATTCTGCGGTTATTTTCATGTGGGAGGAGAAGGAAAGCAATGAAAAAGGCAAGTGCTGTTTAAGCTCTTAGGTGTGTCCCTCTTTGGTAATTCTGTAAAATGATCCATCTTTGCATAGAGCCAGCAGAAGGAAGGGGGCAAAAGCAATTCGCTTTTCGAGTGATCTTTTTTAGTTATAGTTACAAAAACAGTACACCCAAGCGCCCCCCCTATGAGTTTGTTGAGCGAGAGAGGGATAATGTGAGGGAGAGAGAGAGAAGGGGGGGAGGAAAGAAGGAAAAGGGGAGGGGGAGAGATAGAGAGAGAGAGAGAGGGAGAGATAAGGAGAGAGAGGGGGAGAGAGAGAAGGAGAGAGAGAGAGAGAGAGAGAGAGAAGGAGAGAGAGAGAGAGAGAGAGAGAGAGAGAGAGAGAGAGAGAGAGAGAGAGAGAGAGAGAGAGAGAGAGAGACAGAGAGAGAGAGAGAGAGAGAGACAGAGAGACAGAGGCAGGACAGAGGTTGGTTTTGGGGACAGAACAGACCTCTGTCTCAGCACTGCCTCTTCATTGTGGCATTCGGCATGACACAGGAACAGTCAGTGTCAGACATGTCAGTGTCAGACATGTCAGTGTCAGACTTGTCAGTGTCAGACAAGTGGTGACTCCGGGTTGATAACATTACTCAAATTAATTGTAATATTTGCATTTTACAATAAACATATACAATTCTCTACCTGCAGGCGACAAAGAATGCATTCAAATTGCACGCAGGGACAATTTGTGCCACTTTAAGTCATGATGAATTAACAAATACACTCATCAAGTCACAAGTATAAATAAATAAATAAATGACTGTTATTATTTTGAATTACAGTCATGACCCTTTTCCTAAAGCAACCAAACTGTAGTTATATGTTTATAAGACCATTAGTGTTAAGTTTAACAATGCAAACGGTTAATGCAATAAAAACACAAAGCACGTTCTGTGCTGAGAATAGTCCACAATAAAAACATTTTTCCAAAATTTCATATTCCAGTGCATTGTTCCCCCTTGACATGAACAGCCACTAAACTGCATGAAAAGAGAAGGGAATTTGTATAGTTGAATAGACTTGTTTAAAGGATTGCCAAAAATCCAAAATATAGTTCGATTCCACTCCGAGAACGTTTCCTGTGAGGCCAACTCTGTTTCTGTCCTACAGACAGCATACAGGCAAATCCCGATATTATTTAAATTAACAAAATGATCGCCTGGGTGAAACCATTTCAATTCTCCAAGTAACCATTACATTCATTCTTAATTTAATTTTGACCAATTTTGTGCAATGTTCTTCTAATTAAACTGAATTCTGCAACAAAAGAGGAGTTTGGGGACCAGTAAATTTCTCCAAAGGCTTGACAGGGATGAGAGACGCATTCCTCAGTCAGCCTTTAAATGAAATTAAAAGGGGAAAAAGACTGAAGCTTGGGTTGAAACATTTCTGTGGCAAAAAATGAACAATCAACAATCAACAGATCAGATGTACTGTACATATACAAGCATATATATATACTTTTTTTTTTGTTGCTTTCAGCATGTCGGTGTCATGTGCAAATGGATGCCAGTTAAAATTAGAAATCTTCTTTTGCTCTTTTCCCAATGTTTAACGCGACTAAAGCAGAAATGCTTTATGTTTCCGAGTTTGACGTTTTGAAAAGCATGCTAGACTCAACACGAGGGTTTATTTTGAGATCTTTTGATTTCGAAGTGGCTTGTCTCATTTTTGGCCGATGAAACAGAAAAGGTCTGGATGGCAGTGTGCACATTGTTACATCTATGCAGAAAGCGATTGTCTTTTAACTGCATTGTTCGAGGAGATATGAGAAGATACTGTTTGATATGATGAATCGTTCTCTGCAGGCCTATCCTTTACGAACTCAGCCGGTACGTGAAATTTGCTCAAACAAACAGGGCTTTCTGTTAGAACTAGCATTCATTATGCTAACAGTTGTTTCCAGAAATAAAACAACAAAAGGTCTTTAAATATCTACATTTTCATGTGTATCAAAAACCCATGTGTGAAAATAAAATGTGGAAACCTGCCGCGTATTAACAATGAAAATCGGCCACTTTGGCCAACTAACCAGAGATAGCAACTGTTGAAGAAAAAACAAGAAAAAAAATTGAGGACGAAAGGAAAGGGGTGCGTGTTTTGACGGCGTGCCAACCCCTGCCGTGTGGTACAGTAAATTAGGTTCCCGTGCAACAGTAGAACTCACCTCAGGAAACAGCTTTGTGAAGTCAAAAGTGCAGGGGTATTTATATAATCGCGCAGCTCGGATGATGCCAAGCCTGCCTTCATGTTCGAGGAGCATAATTAAACGCAGTATGTGGAAAAAGTTACAGGCATAAATTAACAATGACTTCCAGATGAAAGGGGTGAAAACAAGTTTACTATTGTTTGTGTTTAAAACACTTCTCTAACTTCTTAAACACATTTATGGCAAATGTCCAGAAATAATTGTGTTCCAATTTCCTTTTCTTCTCTTTTCTTTCCAAAGAAATAGGTACACCCTTCATGAAGAGCATTATTTAAAACTGCCTAGCATTTCTACCTGTTTACTCATGTGACAATCGCAACGCAACCATTGTGCTCCAGTGGTTATGGGGGAGGTTAGGGGTACCAGGGTTTTTTGGTTTTGTCACTGCCACTTTGCCTCTACCAATAAGCGTCACACAAGCTTCTGTCCTTGACCTGCTGCTGTTGAACCTTTATCTCTTGGTCCCTTGGACCTTAATTTTCCTTTGTTATTCTGCTGACAAAAATTCTTCCTTTTTCCATGATTTCATCCATTTTTCATTCCTTCTTTGGCTTTCCATATCACTTATGTCCGCCGTTAAGTTTATATCAGCTCATACATATTTTTCCAATTAAGACACTAAGCCCTTCTATTTTACAAACACCTCGCTGTCATGATTGACAACTGTGTTGTGGTACAGATCCCACCTGCCTGTTTTGTAGTAGCACATGGCAAATTTTTCAAAACCGAAACAGCATCATACCGTGCCCTCAACCACACAGCCCACTGCTACCTGTCCCCTTGGGAACTTCATGCCTGCAGGCTCTGTTGACCTTTCTGTTCTTCCTCTCCACAAGGTGAGGGCCAACTCATTTACACCTCCACCTCCACCTGCTCGGTGTGGAAAGGGGTAATACAGCCTGCTCATGGAGGACAGTCTTCATCTCCTTCCAGGTTCAGCCAGGTTTAATCTGCACCCTCTTCCCTCGACTTCGATTCGTCCTAAACCTGTACCGCTTTGCGTGAGGAATATAAATCAAAGAATTACTTTCTTTACCATTGCTTCACAACCATTTATAGTGCAGTGCACTTAACATGAATTTTACCTGCTGGCAGTGGTATTAGATTGTTTGTGATTTAACATTGAAGCACTCACACATTATTATATTAATGCATTTTGGGAATGTGTCGTCTACTTTAGGAGCTATTTAAACAATCATGCTAGTGTGAAGTCACACTTTTAACCTATGTAAAACGTAAAAAGATTATTGTTACACTGGAACAAGGATTTTGTTCTAAAAAGTCTTACCCCTACAACCATTGATTTCCATGAATGAACATCGAATGACACTCGGTGACGGTTACAGCCACGGTGTTTGCTTTAAATGAACGTTTAGCTCTCTGTCATAATTAGACCTCTAAATGAACAATTTACTCTCTGGGACATGTGAACCATTCACTCGCTCAGATAGTAAAATATTTATTCGAAGGTCTGTCTTGTGTGAGACTGCGATAAGGAGCCATTCTGGTGCCGTAAGAGGATTTGTAAAGACGCGCCCGTAAAAAAAAAAAAAAAAAATAGCAGGCGTAAAAATATCATGATTAGCAGCACCGCACAATCACACGGCGGCTCTCACACCTAACAGCTGTCTAATCCGACATATGATTAAAGGAGTTCGTCAGTCAGGAGTGGGTCTCACCAGCCCCGTCGCTTCTGTAGCTGAACGCTTTAAAAGCTTCTCTGACATTGACTGAATTCATTTCCTGGACTGCTCTCACTCTCAGGAATAGAGTTAAGCATTCGCCGGCTAATTTAGGAAGTAAGAACACTCCTGTTCTTTTAAGTCCTGGACCATTACGAGCAAGCTATCACAATAGGTGCCCTCCACACAAAAAAAAGAGATATAAATGATTACCTACTGCCATATTTGTATATGTAATTTAGAAGTTTATTTTTTTTAAACTTATATGTAAATATTTTGTGTATTAATAATGCACACAGCACGTAAAATACATGTATATGTATATAAATAATATTTATATATTCCTCAGGTTTAATTTTTCTTAACTACTGCAACATGTATTACATATGATAAAGCCAGTTTAAGATGAACATCAGCAGCGGGATTGGGACCTCCAAACCCGAGTGTAATTCGCCAGCAGGGATTTGGGGTGTGCACGTGGCACGGGTCATTAAAGCACGAATAATGTCTGTTCTCCGCTTCGCCATGCGCAACAATCTGTAACAATGAATTTTAATGCAAGCCCTGGGAGATATGTGAGCACCCTTAGATCACAGAGTTATAATCCACCCGCTAAAAGGGAGAAGTAAAGATTTTTTTTTTTTAATTGCTCAAAGCATACAACAATTTATATCGCATTACACTTTCATGAATATCAAGCAGTGGCTTTTGTCAAAGGCAGTTGAAACCGTGCCACATTGCTTCCAGGGTCAGTGTTCTGCATTGCACATATTTGTGTTACTTCTTTTAAAAATGTCTTGTTGTACATTTGTGAGGCACACATTTATGGGTGATCTATTTACAGCAGTCAAATTGTTGGAAAACCCGCTTATTGTGGTTTCAGGCAATTGGATATTTAGTTAGCACGGAGGATGTGTGGTTAATATTACAAATCGGTTTTCAGGCTGTGTTGAAAATTATATATTAAAGAGGATGCGTATTGCCTTGCGCTGCCCCCATTAAAGAGCTTAGCTCTTGTGTTAGAACTGTGCTGGCCCTTTAGGAGAAAGGCCAAAATGAGCGTGAATTCAGCCCTCATCAGTCCCCTCATGGGAAGTGCCGAAATTGGTCAAAGAAGACTGCTGTTCTGGGTCAGCGTTAGGATCTGATGATAAAGAGTCGATCAGCGCCCTCCTTCCGTCGCTGTGTCTTTTTCAGAAAAACTGTGTCCTGCCGTCCGCTCCGCGCCCTTCTCCGCCAGGGTCTGCTTGTTTCATAAAGGCTTGCGCATACGATGTTCCCAGAAGGGTGTTGTGGTCCCAGTGGAGGTCTCCCTCCCTTGGTAAAAACGGCAGGTGCTTGTGCTCATCTTTCCAGCAAGGCCTTAAACCGGTAAGCTAAATTCTCTTTGTTGGTAAGCGTAATGCGGTTTTGGTTATACAATGACACACAAGGTAGACAGATGATCTTGGCAAGATGCATACATATATTAGTTTCCCATTATATAACTTTCACTTGAGCAGGGACAGAAAATGCCCAAGATAACCATATAAAGCAAATGTTGAGGAGTGTATGTGGACCTTGATATGAAACGTGTGATGGGGCATACTGCTTAGTGCATTTCATTCTTTTGGCCCAAATAACGCCCCCTCTTTTGAAAACGGCCCCCCGTTTCCCCCACGACCACACTACTGTATGGATAGAATTCCATGTTACTGAACACAATCTTATTTTCACAACTGTGGTGGCTAAGCTCTTCACGCAGATTGGTAGTGTGTTGTAATCCAATCAGCTAAGCTTGGTTTAAAGGCTTCAGGCCGACTCCCCCCCTCAGCAATATCCAGACATAAGAGGACTAGGCCATCACATGGGGATCAAAGCTAACCATGAACAACGCCGGGAGCAAATGGGTCTTATTGAGCAGGAGTCTAGCAAACGTTCGCTATCTTATAGGGTAGCATTGTCCCGGCAAATTCACATGTGGTGAATATAAACCAACATTAGAAAGAATAGGGCCACCACTGATGCAGATCAGAAGTACACCCCTGGTACAGCTAACGATCCTGCCACACTGAGTGTATCGGTGTAGGTGTTGTGAACGTACCCAATGTGGCCGTCCCATGGGGAAAGCAGGGCGCTCTTCCCTTTCTAAGCCAACCTCAAATCAGTACGAAGACCTCTGAGCAGTGATACGCTAGCAAAATGAATAACTTTATAATAATTTAAAAAATAATAAAATAGGGAGATACACTTGCTCTTCTGTCCACATGACTGCATATATCACCATTAGAGTCCCCTTAGCACTCTGAATGGAACCTGAAAGCCTGCCCATTGGCCGTGTATTACTATTAAGATAAGTAGCGTTGCAACCCACACATTTAGAGTAAAGCGTCATTATAATTATTAAACTGCCTCTGTGAATTTCGCAATAACGAGGTGCAGAGTGTGGTTAAGTGTACGTGCCCTACCTTACAGAAACATTTACACGCCGGATGGCCCAGTGCAATGTGAGTGTGAGTGCCTAAATTAATGGAACGGTGCTATGAAATTATTTTTTTTTGTCAGGGATTGACTTTTTGTCAAGGGTTTTGAATTTTAAGTTATGAAGAGGAGCAGAAGGTGGTTATGGTGAGAGGTGGCAATCACATGAACCAGTTCATAAATCATTTCTTGTGGCACATTTCCTGTCATATGTCGTAATATTAAAATCTTTCATTGGCATGTTTAATATTGGGGACAGTCTTGATCTACTATGTAAACATTGGATTCTTTTCCCTCATAAAACAAATCCATTTTCCAAAGGAACCATTGAACCGATTTTCAATGTAATGTCAAAACGCATTGAGTTGCAAATCTTTTTTTTCTTTTTCTGTTACTTATTATTGCATCATTGCTTGGCTTCACTGTGAGGAATATTACAGTCTTTAGTTTCGATGAGCCTATTGAAGAAGTATACTGTTTAGTTTATTTGGTGGGGGGGGGGGGGGGGGGGGGGGGGGGGGGGGGGGGGGGGGGGGGGGGGGGGGGGGGGGGGGGGGGGGGGG
>JAOYSI010010209.1:0-10484 GCA_025775065.1 Hiodon alosoides
TCGTTACTGAACATGGTGGACACCGTAACGGATTCACACTCGTTACTGAACATGGTGGACACCGTAACGGATTCACAGTTGTTACTAAACATGGTGGACACCGTAACGGATTCACACTCGTTAACACCATAATGTATTCAAAAGACCTTGTAATGCATCTCAATTGACAAGCAAGTCAATACATATTTATTTTATGTCTGCTCTTAATAAAAATAAAATAAACTAAAATATATTTTTGTTTTCATTTCATCTGAATGGGGGCTCGACTTCCCCCTTAGAGTTAGGATTTACGACGTGTAGCAGTGCGAGACACATATTCCTATAGAAAATATGAGATTTGTTAGCGATGGAAAATTCTCTGAGTTTTCATTTCGGCAACAGGCTTTCTTTTTCAGAAGGCTTTTCTTTCGGGGGAAAAAAAAACATTTATAGATGGCGTTCAGATTTTTCGTTTGTAGAACATGAGAAGTCACATGAAAAGTATTTGTCCAATAACTCGTATAAAAAGGATGGCACAAAATAGACAAACCCAGAACCATCCCTGATGTAAACAGAGAGGTGGAGAACTGGTTTCACTGCAACACAGGGCCCCCTCACTTTGATGACTAGTTTAATTTTCGGGACGGCACGACGCACAATGCCAGATAAGTGACTTCTCAGCCATTAAAGATGGACAATGCCGGATAAGTACAGTGACGTTACATGGGTTTAAGCGGGTTTGTGGGGGTTAAGAACAAACCGTTTGTCAGGTGGATCCGGGCCCTAGTTTTCCCGTTCTGCATCTGGTCTGCTTGCCAACGTTCCGGGGGAAAACCGGGAAGAACGGCGACTAAAGAGTGAGGGAGAACACGGAATACAGGAGGCTCATTACTAACGACAACGTTCCCCGCTCCCAGTGTTATCAGGACTGTATTCATAAGCCTTTTCCGTACTCACCTCTGTAATGAAACACAATGGAAAACAATAAATCACCCGTGACCCCAGAACATCTGAACCTCATTAAGGGTTGGTGGAAAAGGTGTACATGTTTACGGCACACTCATCTATTTCTCCCCAAGTGATACACGGAGAAACACGTTTACCGGCAACACTCCAGCTTTTTCCTCCAGACTTCAGCACAATTGCTGAATAAATGTATAAGACAAGTGTTTTCGACGTGCGCTCTATCTGGGCTATATTACGCCATCAGTACAGTTCCCTGTCCCCTGTATATGACCCCTGTTTTTCAACTTTTAAACCTTGATGTATTTAGCATCCGTTTCTTCCTGCAGAGGAGCCGTTAGCTAAGTTGGTCCTCTGTGTTCCACATAGAAAAAATTAACCAAATGATTTAATGCTTGGTAAAGCTGCAACAATTATGTAATGTAGACCTCTAACAACAAAAAAACAATCCACTGTAATTGAGAAAAGATTATCTTCTCTCTTTTCTTGCAAGCTTTTTAGCATGAAAGAGAGGCGTGGCTCCAAGCTGTTGGCTGGGATGAAAGAAGCTTTGCCTGAACACCGAGAGACGAGGGAGACCGCATCGTGCACAGTGGTATTTCATCACAGACAAAAACATGCTAAGGATTCAGATATCCCTTCAGCTTGCCCGTCACCCTTTGTGTAAACCCGGGAGCGCCGCACTAGATTTAACGCAGAATTTAGAACATCTACCCGGCTCCATTTGTTTCTCTCGTGCCTTACACACGTTACATGTTTCCTGCAGGAGCATTCCTGTTTATGTAGAGATGATGATGTCACCGCTTCCCCCGAAAGAAGCGTTTTTATGGCAGTACTTTTTTCCCAGAACAGCCCCGGAGTGGTGATGTGTGTGAGGGATTATAAAAACAGGGAAGGTAATGAAAGGGAGAAATAAATAGTGATGGTAATAAAGGGTTGACCTTCCTCGCGCTTTTGGTCAGGTGATCTGAGTTCAAACGCAACAAGTCACCCCAAACATCTGTGCGTGTCTGTGAGTGTGTGTGTGTGAGTGTGTGTGAGTGTGTGTGTTTGTGTGTGAGTCTGTGTGAGTGTGTGTGTGTGAGTCTGTGTGAGTGTGTGTGTGAGTCTGTGTGTGTGTGTCTGTGAGTGTGTGTTTGAGTCTGTGTGTGTGTGAGTCTGTGTGAGTGTGTGTGTGTGAGTCTGTGTGTGAGTCTGTGTGAGTGTGTGTGTGTGTGTGTGTGTGTCTGTGTGTCTGTGAGTGTGTGTGTGTCTGTGTGTCTGTGAGTGTGTGTGTGTGTGAGAGTGTGTGTGTGTGTGAGAGAGTGTGTGTGTCTGTGAGAGAGTGTGTGTGTGTGTCTGTGTGAGTGTCTGTGTGTGTGTGTGTGTGTGTGTGTGTGTGTGTGTATGTGTGTTTTCCTACACAGGACTACATGTCTCACCTCACCCACACATCCTTTTAGTCAATGATAATTACCAGGCAGAACCGTTTGTGTTCTCAACAGCGTGTGCCTGCTTCATTCTGCCTGTCTAAATATACAATAAAGGTCTATTGCTTGTGTTAATTTTGCTGCTGTGCTGTCCATGGTCCTGAAGTATTTTACTAAGGATCACCTTTTTCAGGGCTCAAGGATTTAAAGACAGTGATCAAAAACAGCATGAAATCTTGCGGTTAGGGTTCAGTTTTGGAGGCCCTGCTGTCTAAAGTCACTCAATTTGTAAAATCAATTACGTCTAACAATCTTTCCTTTTGTAAATAGTTACCTCCATTAAAAAGTTACGGCTGTGGAATCTACATGAAATCAACATAAAATTCCTTCTAAAAATCAATTCGGATCATTCTTTTTAATAAACGCAGGCACATGAAATTTGCACTGATGGCTATTTTAAGGACACCTGTTGTGTGTAACTGCAGAAATAATGGGATTGTAGTGGTGTTAAAAATAGATACTAGAGAATGAAGGTGAAACCTCAGTTGGGCTATATATACCTTCCAGTTCATGGACATACAAAAATGTTTAGCACAGCAGTGCTATCTCTCTGGGGGTCATTAAAACAGCAGTGGTCCGTTTCATCCAAAGTTAATCAATATGAAAAAGTAAAAAAGGGTTTACTTTGGATTGAAACACAGCCAAACATGCATACGTGTTGAGCAGTGGGTAGTCATAGCCAGCCACAAAGTGGTAAATCGCTTCTGCCCGCCTTCCTGCCGGTCAGACTCACTATAGAGGTCGGATAAGAAGCTAACTGGAAGAAAGAATGGGAAAGAGCCACCCAAAGTGAACCTGAAACCAAATGAGCTTTAAGGAGATTTTCCCTCTTTTAATTCTCAAACAAGTAAGACAATGGGCTAAGGGACCCGTACCTGGTTGCTCCTGATTGGTCAGCTGTAACGCCAGACCCAGGTTACCGCCCACTGGTGTCCTCGTGAAGCCCATAATAATGAAGATACAATAATAAGAAAAGAAAGGCACCGTCTGTACAAAAGAGCCAACAAGTTTGCACGAAAGAGGCCATGAAGGCTTCTAAAATCGTGGCTTTCAATTTCCAGAAACTGCACGTTTTTCCAGAGCAAATCTCGTGGTACAGATGAACCCCAAATAAAGCCGAAAATATCCGCAGTTGCCTGGCTTGGAGTTTGAACGATGAGTTCATATTTTAGATTGTAATGTTCTAGCCATTTAAGTGGCTAGATGAAGATGTGACAGGTGTGATTTAAGTGACCCTAACCCCTAAGCTGCAGTGGCAACCGTTAAATGAGATCTGACGCCAATTTCAAATGGCAAAAAGCAATCATTATATCCTAATTCAAGGACATTTGAAGCTACTGCAATTACCGCGACTCACCACTGTGTTATGATGCCACTTTGGACTGCTATGATGAAGTGAAATCGATTTTAAGAGTCATTCAATATTTCAACCCTTAAGAAGCCTTTAAGCAATCGGCATTTTGTTGAATGCAACAAAAATGTTACATGGGAAAGCCAAGAAAGAAATGTGCCACCCAAGTTTTAGTATTTAGCATACCCAACATTTGCTCCGACACACCGGACTGACCAATGACGAACTTCCACAGCGCTCCAGATCTGGATCAATGTTGATGTACTTGTGTAGAGGCTGAGGGTTGTCGGGCAGCGGAGACGATAATACGTCAGACGGTAAGCCAGACTTCAGCGTCTGGCGTTACCCAGCCCTGTGTCGATTTAACCGTTTCTCACACAGCCGTATTTAGGTCAGTGGGTCGTGAGCCTGCGCTCATTATGGAGCGTTGAGCAGCGCTCAGAAGGGACACGGGCTTCCTGCAGGGAGACAGCGTCAGAGAGCCGGAGGACAAAAGGAGGCCCGTTGAAGTGAAGAATGCTTTGTGCGTCCTGAGACACTGGGGTGACCCGCCGCCCTGCTAAACTATTCGCATAATTTAGATGAACAATGAGCACCCGAGGCGGGGACCATGATGGAATCTGGGACACCTCCACTCCTGTTCAGAGGGTGAGCTTGTTACGTCTTACGCAACGTCCCGTAAATCGGGACCACCTGCCCTTGGTTTTTGGATTCTCAGGAGCCCAAGCTGCTAATTGATATGAATGCTAAAAAATGTGTCCCACTTAATTTCAGAAACCTAGTTCTCTTGTATGACTCTGTGTCCCAAGCATCAGGCTAGCTGCTTTGAGATATCTGTTGCGTGGCTCAACGCCAGCAGAGACATGTTAGTTTGTCTACGACATGACAAGATTGCCTGTAGATTTCAAACGAAGATTTTCCCAGATCTCTAATTACATCTTAGCGTGTTCTTATTGAAATTCCACGTTCGGTTTTCTGTTCCTCGAAGCTCATTGTAAAACGTGTCTGGTCCAGATCCCATTTTCTCTCTCTTGCCGTGTAAACTGGGAGGCTGACTGATGGTTGCAGATTGTTCCACTCGGTCTCGCACTGCAGGTGGGGCAGGGGGCAGGGGAGGACAAAATCCAGTAGGCCGAAAAAGAATAGCAGAATTTGTTCATTATTTGTTTGTTTATTTATTTATTTAGGCTTCTGAACAGTCAGAAGATTAATTAATAAGTAACTTGATAGTTTAAACATATTTATTTGCAACCTAAAATTTTGCTATAGCAACATAATTTAATAAGACAGCAGGCAGTGAGTTTTGGCTGACTGCCTTTGATTCCCTCACTGGAATCCGTAACAAACCTTTATGGTGTCCATGAGTGTCAACGGATCTCTTAAAACGGTCAGGTGAAAATGTGTTTTTGAGAATAGCTGCAGGGTCCATCACACACCCTTCAGAGCCTGTGTAGGACTAGCTCACCGCCACGAATAACAATTGGGCTTGCCACCACGAGGAATCAGCCGGGATCTGAAGATTCCCCAAGATGACAGCTCAAGCGTGCCAGGGATTTTGGTGGATTTTGGCGGAGTGTCTCTTTTCTCCCGTCTCATTACACGCCCCACACGAGCATGAGCCGGGAAAAGCCTGAAGGAAACTGCAGTGCTGATGGCAGCCAAAATCTCGTCTGAAACATTGCATGCTTTCATCATACCACAGCTCGCACCACAGCCAATCACTGCACACATACACCGCACCACAGCCAATCATCACGTACACAGTTTAATATATGCACCACAAAGCTTATTTCCCCTTTCCAAGGCTACGTCCCAAAGCTACATCCCAAAGCTACGTCCCAAAGCTACGTCCCAAAGCTACGTCCCAAAGCTACGTCCCGTGCTACATCTCAAGGCTACGTCCCAAAGCTACGTCCCTCGCTACATCTCAAGGCTACGTCCCGTGCTACATCTCAAGGCTACGTCCCGTGCTACGTCCCAAGGCTACGTCCCAAAGCTACGTCCCAAAGCTACGTCCCAAAGCTACGTCCCAAAGCTACATCCCAAAGCTACATCCCACGCTCCCACATCCCCCGACGCCAGAACAAATGACTGAGGAGCCATTAGGCTTTTTATGTTGTGTGCTGAGGCTGTTGCGCTCTGAGTAAGACACTTAGACACTTAGCCGGAATATCCCATTAAAAACCCAGCTGCACAACTGGGTGATGGGCGATGTCGGAGGCTACTGCAGCCCAATGAGTCCTGGCTGTCTGGGTAAAGTAAGCGCACCGTGAGTGGTGCCCCGCGGGTGACTTCACCTCGCACAGCCCATTAATACGGCAGGATATTTACACAAATTAAGACTGAGCACCTCTCTCAGGGGCGCAGTGGCAAGGCCTAGCCGCGGTATCCACTACATGACCAGGTACCCCAAATAAGGATCCAAATTCATTTACTTAATGACTTCTTTCACGTGTACATTCGTTATCAGGCATGACGAAAAAGCAAAAGTTATGTTTGAACACAGCATTGAGTCTAATCATAGTATTGTAATACATCCCTGTTATAATATTTATATCTGTTATCTATTAGTTAATACATAATATTATATAAAACACACACACACACACACACACACACACACACACACACACACACAAACTGCAGTTTTCAACACAATAAAAGGATGCTTGTTAAGCTGGTTTCATGCAAAGTGTCCTTTCATGCATGTTTTATTTCTGTATTTTCAGCAGAAAGTATTCAATATCTCGGCCTGGGTTTCTGTGAATGTCCTGATTCCAGCAGTATGTATAACGTTACCCTCCGACTTTAGCGTCTCCCTCTGCGTCATATTTGTCAGCCAAAAAGCTTTCCCGGTGTCCACTCATCCATCCAAGTTTTCCGCAGTAACTCTCAAGATTGAGAATTTAGCTTTCGCCCCGCGGAAACGTACACACCCATGAACAAACAAACAGACCTAACAGGGCATTGTAAAATAAACAAACACGTGGAATTTCCTCGAAAAAGGGACTCGTATCTGCAGTCAGCCCTCGGATCTGTGGCCTGGCGTGGTCAGCAGAAGGGAAGGGGAAATGATGACGGCTGTAAAAAGCAAGCTGTAAATCCGACCTGCCGCGGATGTGAATGACGCGTCAGTGTGGTGAAACAGACTGTGGCCAGCGTCAGCCGGGACAGCGCCGGCCCGGCAGGCCCCACACATTCTGTGGAAAGGGATCGCCACAGCCCCAAGATCCCACAATTCCCCGGAAGAATTTCCCCGCTGAGCCACAAAGAAATAGTCTCTCAACGCTGGAGTACCGGAGAAAAAGTAGCATTCAAAAATGATTTTAAACGTCACCAGTGTCTGATATGCCCCCCCCCAACCCCATCTCTTTAGCCCCAGAAGACGCTTCGCTAATACAAACAAAAACTAAATTCAAAATTAAAATCCCTCGAAATCTGCCTGAGAGAATGAGGTGTAATTACGTAGAGAAATGATACTTTTCTACGGTCTGTAAAATGCCCCTTCAGTGTACAGCAGGTTTTTGTTTTTTTTTGGGGGGGGCAGCTAATTACAACTACAAATCAGTGGTGTGGGAGAACTGACACTGAGGTGGAATAAACACATTTACATTTCAATCCCACCATAATTAGGCAGAGACTGACAGGGAATAAATTAGACCATTGGTATAATGCCAATTAAAAGTAGGGCACATCATGAAATAACCGCTAATTCAACACTTGGATGAATTTATTTTTTTATTTTTTTTGGGGTCCTTTAACGATGCTGAAGCGAGCAATTAAAACACGGACAGCTCATTTCAAAAGTGAAATTCCCCCCATTAGTGTTTGTAAATAATACCTTATTAACGTCGGCAACTTAGGGTTTCGCCGTCAAAATCCTCTTTTCTGGCAGTGCCTGTGAGCAACGGGCCGTCCATATGCCGAACCACAACCTCAACCCAATTACACTAATTACCTTCTCCCCTGTAGCTACGCCTTCCACGGCACCTTAGAGTTCTCCTCCGTGGGATCCTGGGTGTGTGTTTGTCGCACTAACACAGGCTACACGCCGCTAGAGGACTGGAAGACTGTTAGCGCTGCGAGGTGACATCGGCCCCGTCCTCAGATCTCACCCGCGTCCCAAGGTTGGAAGGTCGTTTCTCTTCTTTTTGGCGAGCAGGTAAGCGCACTGCGAGGAGCAGGTGGAGCAGTTGACAGCCAGGATAATGGATGTCTTTGGACCGCGCCTTGCCCACTGAGACAGAAAGAGCGGACAGCCCTTCGTCCTTGTCAGGGTGGCTGACGGTGCGGGAGGGAAGACGGCTGTGATCTAGGACAATGCCGGGCGGAGTCGCGGGGAGGCGGTGCAGGGGAACTCAAACAGCAGAGAGCTTGGGCCCTAAACTGGGTGTAACGGGAAAGGGGACAGTCTGTTTTACTGGGAGAGGGAGGGAGGGAGGAGAGGAATGGACGGGGAACGGAGGGGGGAAAGCAGGAAAGCGTGGGGGCCGCGAGTGCCTCGGGCCGACAGAGAGGGGAAAGGACCGGAACCATCCTCAGCGCTGCCGCCACAGCGACGGGACGTGGGCGGAGGCCCGGAACGAAGGCCCAGAATCGAGGCCCCATCCCTCACACAGTGACAGCAGATTCTCCGGAACAGCCCGTCAGCCAGGACCGTGAGGCAGTGGGCCACATCTGTGGCAGGATGTAGAAGTCGGACTGGCTGTAAAATCCAGTTCTGTAACGTTGAATCAGTGGCCATGACATTCTGTCAGAGTCAGCTGACAGGGCTGATGTAAAACCTTAATAATAATAACAATCGCATTTAAAGCAGTTGTTTTATTTGTTATATGTCCAATTTATTCATTAATCTGCAATAATCAATTTGTTCCTTTCCTGTTACTTTCACCCTTCAAATAAATTAAATTTCTGTACGGTGACAGCGTTCAGCGCGACGATGAGATTTTTTTCCCCCTACCAACCATGTTGCCTGTTATTGAATCAGCATGTAAATCTGGTACTGGGCTCTCCCTCATTAACTTATTAAAGCAAATCTTTGTTCTGTTAACGTTCCAAACACATTTAAGCATGCATCCTTAAAACATTCCACATGTTTCAAACATTCCAACGAGTTTCCAGTGGCTTCAGACGTGCTTCAAAAAGAATCTTTCCAACGGCGTAATGAAGGCTGGTGGCTGGTGAATCTGGCATAAAGAGGTTAAACCAAAAACCGAAAACCGAAATACCCAAACGGAATTGTTATCCTCTCCGGTTTCTCCATTTGAAGCGAGGCCATTCACTGCTGAGTTTCAACGCTCTATCCCTCCAGCACTCCAGAGAAAAGGAGGTGAAGATGAATTCAGCTGAAATCATTCCAGCAAATCTTTTGAAACACAGTTCACACGATTGACCTTTTTCTTCTAATTTAACCACATCCTCGACAAGAACAGACACAACAAATATTGTCATCTTCTCTGTAAAAGTGTCTTTCAATGTCAATCAAGTCAGTTGAATCAACTCCAAGCGTTAGACACTTATCCAAATGAAACCACGTGCTCCAACTTTTGCTGTGAGAGGAGAGGTTAGAGAACGCTTAGCGTTCGGGGTGAAGTGTCCACAACTCGAACGTGTTCAATAAGGACAGATCAAACCAAAAAAAATGGTCTAAGCATCTCAAGCATTATTATCTATACCTTCTTTTGTATTTTAACTTTTTAACAATCTGTGTTTGGGACAAAATGCCTCTTTCATGAGCTCATACGACAGAACAAATCCATGGCCGTCTAATGGTGGCCGTCTTCCAGGAGGAAGTTAAAGCAGGTTTAGTGAAGAGTCTGCTTCTGAATACGGGGCTGTTTCCCGTCTCGTTCTACACGTCGATCACTAACGAGCGCACTCAACACACTCTCGGCGCTGATTCTACGCACTGGCTGTGAGTCACTCGGGGCAAGAGAACCCAACAAGCGCACACGTCGCACGCATTGGGTGCTGGGACGTGCAGAGAACCGGCCATCAGAGAGGTCAGCTAATCTTCCCCTCTCTGCTGCACAGGCTGGGCGGATATCTCCGTCGCAACCAGCAAAAGATGACACAATGGAATGCTTCTGGCTTCCCAGCAAAGCCTGCAGCACCTCGAATGCGTTTAAATAAAAGCGCACCAACCTTTCAGGGGAGAGTAGAGGAGGTGATTACGGCCGAGCTGTCCGTGATCGAGTCTGGGCTGAGAGAACGAGGAGGACACCCATGCCTGCCTTTGATCTTGCCCACACTTTGCTGTTCCTCAGAAGTACTGAGAGAAATGTGGGAAGCCCAATGATTCCCGCCTTCTGTCTCTCCCGCTTCTTTCATCACATCCTTCCCACACGGCAGGTCCATGGATCGATCGATCCCTGAAAGGAGGCGCGATTAAATATTTAGCGTTGTTGTCCCAGTTTCTGCTCGATTTGCAGGGCCGCGGGGCTGTATTAAGGCCATGGACTGGCGGGGGTTTGCGTGTAACACGTTTTAACTGCTGTGTGAGGCCACTCTGCTTCCCGGCACACACGGACGGTAATCCCCCCCCCCCCACCCGCGGGGGGGGGGGGGGCCGCCGGGTGTGGTGGGGGAGGGGGGTGGGGGCGTCGGGGGGGGGGGGGGGGGGGTGCGGGTGAACGGGGTGGGGGTGGGGGTGTGAGGCGGTGGGTGGCAAGAGGTGGCGGGGGGGTGGGCGGGGGGCCGGCGGTGGGGGGGGGGGTGGGGCT
>JAOYSI010010210.1:0-10484 GCA_025775065.1 Hiodon alosoides
GCCAGAAGCCAGTGGAGCTGTGAAATGTAGAACGCGTCTTAACTAGATTTGCATTCAGTTCAATTATGTAGCGGCTGATATATATTTCAGGGATATGTGATAGCATACAAAATAAAAAAACATTTAGTATTAAACAAAGTCATATTTTTTAGGAGCCTATAGCTTATATGCATTCCTAGGCCTGGATCAAATCAAAATTCTGACAACCCGCAAATTGAATTCAATCAAATTGTATTTATTTTGGACTCTTTTTAGCATCATTTTAGCAACTATTCAATTCAGTAATGAAAATGCGATTTACAGGTTGCCAAACTTGATTTGTTCCCAGCCTAGTCATTATGCCATGTGATACAAACTAGGATCAGTAATACACAGTGAATACACTTTTGCATTTTCTAGACTTCATACACTTTTAAAATGTATCTAGAAACGCGAACCAGACGTGCACATTATAAAGCCATTTACGTGTGTACAAACAATTCTACAGACATGGCATTAAAATTAAGAACGTGTGTGTAAGTCTGCGTGTGTGCGAGGGGATCAAATGAGATTGGTGGCGGGTTATATTTAACTTCTCTTGTACAATATGTATATCAGGTCCTGGTAATCTGCTATGTAGGCTACATCATTTAATCCGCTAATGTTTTATTTTTAATTGCATTCCCACCAATTACATACGTTTAATAAAAAGGTTAAGCAGGTTTTCACAATTATTTGATGATTTCAACAAAATCATGAAACCATGTTTAACTTCTGCGAAAATAACAAAACCTACTTTTGATACGTTCTGTCGAACAGTCACCGAAAGATTAATGCACAATGAGTTGAAATACCATGTATGTCCTGGTGGGTGGCGCTACTCGCTACTGGCGTTGAATTAGGCCGTAGGAATACTTTGGGGTGGGGAAAAGCATTTAAACACACGTATGAACCTCGGCTGTGCTGAATCTCACAAATGCCAAACTTGACGTCGCTGACTAACAACTTGTACCTTGACAGATAAACAACAACATCACGATCTTACTGTTTTTTTAAGCTTACAATTAAAAGCCAAATACGGTTTTGTCTTGCGCTCGCCCTGATATAGTTACCGCTCGAATGGGCCTTTTTTCAAGTGGAAGCTGTCAGAATTGTCTGCTTCGCGCAAGGTGGTCGTATTCTCCAGAAACAGAAATTGAAGAAACTATGCTAGAACGGAACAATAAAAAATAAAATAAGGTGAAGTTTATGAATAACTTGTCTGTAGCATAAACGTAGTGCTTATTGGGGGAAAAACCGCAAATATTTTGTTTACGCAACCGTTTGAGCTCAAGACACCGAGTCAGGGATATGACCATTCACAAAATTGAAATGTCTATAGTTTATATCTGTGTTAAAGCATATTGACTCAAATAACTGAATTTATCGTCAATATAATTAAAGCATAATATAAACAAGTATCCTGTTCTATTATTCACACGGTACTGCGAGTTCAGCGTGAAAGTCTACGAAAATAACGTACTGATATGCCTTCCTCAGCGAGGAACATAAAAATGGTTATTATTGAAACATAATAAAATGTACAAACGTATTGGAACCTATGTCGAGTGATGAGAAAATATTATAGACAACACGAAAAGCAAAATTATCATTTTATTATTCATGTGGGATAACATTTATACTATAGACTATTTGGTAGGGCTGCTCGCGTGCAGATAAAAAAAAGATTCTGCATAAACTCGCTAGAGACGTCAAATCAGCTCCTGTGAATTTCAGTACGTCTACAATGCATGGAGTAGTTTTTTTGCTGGTAATAATCATAATTATGGATATATTAGCATATAAATAATATAGAAAATTATTAAGAAATAATGTATCCAATAGACTGGTTTATCGGATAAAAAATGTCGCATATCTGCCTTATGGTCATTTTTGGAAGTATTATTTAACATAGTCACCAACCCATCTTGGTCGGCTTCACTTCAAAACAATATTGGTTTTTGGATCCTGACCGGAATATTTCCCAGAGAAACAACAACCAAATATTCACAATGTAAATACCAACAAGAACAATGATAAGAAGAATAATGTCAACCGGTCGACATAAAATTAGAGAGCAGTAGGCCTATACTTAAGCATTGCCTTGTTGTAGAGCCTGATTTTATAATATAGTCGGTATTCATGGCAATAACACTTTTCAGTAAACTCCAAATTTTATTTTTTGTAATTAGTTTGATTAATAAATTACCGGAGCTTATAGGTTTCATCCACTGTCAGCGTGCACAATTAATTATTATTATTTATTATATTTCGTTGTTATATGGGTTGTCATTACTCCGTTTAGGGTAATAAATTACGTAATTCGTGAAATCGAAAGACCCGTTTCTCCTCTCGTCTTGGTCTACTTGATTTCACCAAAAGCTATTACTTAAGAATTATATCCCGATATCTCCAAATTGACCGTTTTGGCTTCCCTTCGCACTCGATGAAAAAATGTGAGACATAATGAAAGATACAACTCGAAATTATTCGAAAACATAACATATGTTTTGCGCATTCGGTGTAGTATACAATTTAACTGCAAACCAAGGATATCTGGACATTTATGTACGGAAGAACAATGAACGAGTGTCCGGCGTTGCGTTATACATTGAATTATATTCACGTAAAGTGTTAAGGTTAAAATAACTGAAATCTAACCATTTTACCCGAAATTACTGAACAAAACGCTCTTAGGCCACTTAACTGTCATGTCCAGTCTATGGGATAAAATATAACTTGCTCAAGTATTCAACCAGCACAAGAACGTGAATTTAAAAATTTGTTGATTATTACCCAAAACAAAACAGCAAGGCAGAATAGTTACAGGTACATTCAATGTTGAATTGAATGTGATAATATTAAACCTCTGGATTCTAGTAAGATTCTAGTAATAAGTAATTATATATAGGCTAGTTAGCTATCAGTTATTTTATTTATAAATGACATTGTCTAGTATGAATTATATAACAGGATTTAGAAAAATATGTAGCCTACTGTTTCAAGAAAAAAATTGCAATATCGCTCTGCATTTAATCACAAGAAAACATCGATGTCCTTATTTTTCAATTATTCATTTAATGCAGATTGCACACCTCCGCTATCCGGAAATAACTCGCCTGTGTTTGTGTATAAGGACAAAAACAAGTTAAATGTTGTTCCAAACATAGTTCACCCTTTGATTTCAACGGAGGATTTTACTGGACACGGCCTCATCCACAAACGTTAGCCCCTTTTGCCTTACTCGATTTGCACCTGAGCGCAGTCAACAAAGGAAACTGCATTATGAGATGCAAGTAAAGGAATTGGATATGCGATATTACGTAGCCATCAATCGAAAAAAGTATGAGTGTCGGAAAGTGAATTAATTGTTATTGTAAAATCTATCACGAAAATAAACACTAAACACTAGTCCAGATCCTCATTGTTTCGCCTCAGAATAAAGACCATATAAAGACATCCAGGACGTTCAACGGCTGTAACA
Source organism: Hiodon alosoides (assembly GCA_025775065.1). NCBI lineage: Eukaryota > Metazoa > Chordata > Actinopteri > Hiodontiformes > Hiodontidae > Hiodon > Hiodon alosoides. The sequence continues at coordinate 3,503 of JAOYSI010010210.1, forward strand.
CATTAGCTTTAACCCACCGGGGAGCAAGAGACACCTTAGTTTGAATGACTTGCTTCGGGTACACCGATTGTGCAGGAAAAGGGAGAACAAAATACTGCTAAAAACTTCTGTTACAGTTTATTTAATGATAATTTGATCAGAAATCTTTGTGTTAGCGAGGTAATACACCTGAAACAAATCTACATCAAAGTCTCCAATATTCAGAAATAAATATATTTTGAAACTGACCTAAACCCCCTCTTGGACTACTGTTACATTGAACTAGCAAAGGGGGAATAGAAGGAACGCTTAAAATGCAATGAAAGGAAACACAACAAGGCCGGATAGTCTCAAGTGTAAACAGGAAACAAAGACGTGAATGACATCAATATTTATTAGAGGTTCTACAAATACACAATGCGATGTTTTGCCGCACCCTAACGCTATGTCTGGGGCTCAAGTAAGTAAACCAGCATAGTATTATGCCAATTATTTTGCCAATTACCTTAGATTGACATAAAAATGACGTTTTTCACAATCTAACCAAAAACTGAGCCAGTCAAAGTTTGGAAGATGTAGTATCACCATACACATGCATTTGTGTGTTTGTGCATATACTTAAAAATAGCTTGAATCAAACATGTTATAAAGATTTTACTAGTTGTGATAAATCAGTTTACATTACTACATATTAAAGAGACGTATAAACATTTTGTTTTGCCAAGACAGAAGAGACCAATTGAATCACTCTCGTTCAATCTTTATCTGCACCTTTCTAAAGTAACTGCTAAAGGCTGCACTAAAGTTTTTAAAAACAATTAAACGCATCCTGTGAATAATATCTGTTCTTTACAATGCATTGTGCTATTGGATAAAGAGATGACAACGACCTCGCTTTTTGTGTTTAACTGCAAGTGAATACAATCGTTTTAACAGTAATTTATGTTTGTTTGTTTCCTTGCGCGTTCAGTCAAAGTTTATAATCAAACCTAATATGACTTGAAAATATTTAACCTATCTCTATGTCTTAATGTATAATGCATAGGCCTAAGGTAATGCGGTTACTGTAGTGATGGAATAGCTCACGGTGGTATTTGTAAAAATGTATTATTTGTATCGCTATCATATTTGACACGTAGATATAGTCATCAGTTTATTATGCAAATGTAAACTTAGAGAAAGATTCATTTTAAATTATATTTATTAAATTACGTTTTCTGCTCAATCATCTCATTTTAATGCATTCAGAGTAAAACACAGTTTTCCGTTAGAGCGTTTTATTTAATTGTATCACAAAGGGCAAGGACTAATATTCAGTTAACTATTATTTAACAAAACTATTATAATTCTAAGTAAATTTTCATTTGTTGTTATTGTTGAAGCTCGAACGTTCTGTATACGAAACATTGCATCGCGTTTTATATCTGAAGAACTTACCATTCCTATGCAGTAAAACATCATTTCAATACATGATGGGGCAACCTTGACACAGATCGAATACGAACGGAAAAACCAATGTGACTGCATGTCATGTCGATTCTTCTGGCCAATAGGAACGCACCTCATGCGGAAACCAAAATCCGATTGGCGCTCTCGTCTTTTGTGAAGGGAGACGTTTTGGTCCGGCCCATAGCTCTATTAGATAGAAATGTAAACCTGTCCTCCTTTCCACCAGGAAACAGATGCAATTTTCACCGCTTGCCACAATCATTGTCGCGACCGGACTGTAATTGAAGTTCTCCTTTTTTCGACAGAAGCTTTGACATAGGTAGAGTTGCTGTCCTGGCAGGAGACATAATTATTTTAAATAGTAATTCGAGGGATAGACGAAATGGGTAAGTAAAATCAAGTGAGGAAATTGTATATATGAATCGTATGCGCTCTGTTGGACCATTTTACACATGCTGCACGCACTTTCAAACGTGTGGTTCCGAATGAGAGCAAAGTGCAGTAATAGCGTCAATAACGGTTCTAAAGCCATTAAAAACTTTTAACGGGATTATCCGAGACTGTATTTTTTAAATGCACAACGTGTTTTTTGTTTCCTCGATAGTTAAACGAATGTTTTTACATTTGCTTAACAAAAATAAAGTCAATATTGAAATAACGTAATATATTTCACGTGAAATTGATTTATGTTGACAGAAAATAGTTAATAACTTGCTTTAATATATTACTTTAATAAATTATATAACGTCATAATGGAGACGGTATACTTCAAATGTTTAAATGGTTGCAAAAATATATTTTGTATTAGCTTTTTAGTCTTACATTTTAATCTATGGAGCCATCACAGCCCATTCATACAGAACAGCTGTGACATATAAACATATGATAGCCTATAGGCCTAAACATAATAATTAATATATTTGTGTAGCTATCAATTCACTTGTTATAATTGAAATTGCTTTGTCTGTGTTTGTCTCTAGAGCCTGCGTTTGGAGAGGTAAACCAACTCGGTGGTGTTTTCGTCAACGGCAGACCACTTCCAAACGCCATCCGGCTCAGGATTGTAGAACTAGCCCAGCTAGGCATCAGGCCTTGCGACATCAGCAGACAACTACGGGTTTCCCACGGCTGTGTTAGCAAGATTCTGGCTCGGTACAACGAGACTGGCTCAATACTCCCTGGGGCCATAGGAGGAAGCAAACCACGAGTCACCACTCCTACCGTGGTCAAGCACATTCGGACTTACAAGCAACGGGACCCTGGTATTTTCGCTTGGGAAATTAGGGATAGACTTTTGGCTGATGGTGTCTGCGACAAATTCAACCTACCCTCGGTCAGCTCGATCAGCCGGATCCTTCGCAACAAGATCGGGAATATGTCGCAACAGAACCAGTACGACTCAATTAAACAGGCGCCTCACCCTCCACCTCAGCCTACGCTCCCGTACAACCACATATACTCCTACCCGACTCCCATCGGGTCCACCGGCGCGAAAGTGCCAACTCAGCCTGGCATGCCTACCCTTCCCGGACACATGGCAATGCACAGGATATGGCCATCCTCGCACTCCGTCACAGATATTCTGGGCATTCGATCAATAACAGAACAACAAAGTAAGCACATCTCTAACTGGTCGAATATAAACTGACTGCCAAGTTACTTTTAACAATGTCTTTATCCTATGTGTGGCATGAAGTTTTGTTATTTAGGCCTACTCTCATTTGCGCTTCCACGAATCTACGGATTATTATAACTGCACGTCGCCAGTAAGCTATACTACTATCATTATTCATGTAATTTGTAATTATTTATTTATGTCAGTCATACTTATTTTAATAATGATAATCATAATAAATCGCAATTCAAAATATAGCGGCCCTTACCTACTAAAGTTATATAAAGTATAAATTTTGTGCAAATCAATATAGTAGCTAGTAATAGTATGACCTAGATATTATTGCTAAGACTGCCGAATGGAACAAATTGTACAGATTATTAGGTTTTATATGTTGCGTGTTATTTCAAAGCTGGGCGCTGGAATAACACGGCTGTAGTTCAAACGGCTTCATTGAAACATATGGTTTAGGGCTCGCAGTTATAATTAAGGAGCGGATGTAGAATATTAGCGGGATAACGAAGGGAAGGCGCAGCGGAGGGGAGATGAACTGAAAATCAAAATGGGGTGTTCAAAGTTGCCATTTCTCACAGCCCCACATTTCAATTTACTTTATTACAAACACCATTCACCATTCAAAAAGTTTCACAATTTTCAATGTCCGTGGTGTTATTATTCTACCTCAGAGTTTTCAGGTGCAACTTTTTATCATCATAATATATAGCGTGACATACAGTTACAAACATTATTATGGTAAACATATTAACAACAAACACTATAATTCCAGATAAATCGCTGTAAATTCGCAGTGTTTAAGGGAAACTCCGCGGTTTAATACTTGCTTTATTTTAACCATATAGGACTGTTTGATTTAGATTTATATGAAAATCTGGCTTGTCCTCAATGTCAGTTGATTAGCATGCTTGTGTATAACTGTCTAGTATGAGGGGCATAGCCGACTACGCCGCCGTGCCGAAACATGTATTTCTTTGTGGACCTGGGAGGCCCCAGTCATTCCACGTTACAATTTAACTCGGATAATCTAAACATCATAGTTTTTGCTTCAATTTAACATCAATGCAGATATTTGTACCGAACAAAAAATTATCGGAAGGAATGTGTACTCTAAGGGTGCCTTTATAAACAATTTATGTATTTCTAAATTATTAGCAGATGTTTGTTGCAGGTTTTGAAAGATGAAATAAAGCATAATGTACACTCAGTGATGGGAGGCCCTTTAGCACCACAATCACTATAATTTGTAGAAGTCACAGGCATTTCTTAGCATTTTCCAATTTTACGTTAGAAACCTTGCACTAAAACAAAAAATGTACCATGATTTTTAACACCAACCTACTTATAGGTGGTGATTTTTAATTAAAAGAAAATAATAAACTGGAAAAGATCAAGACAGTTTCATATTTTTAGTATAATGACTGAGACTAGAGGCTGCTTCCTCTAAAGGGTCCAGGCCTTTGTAGCTGGTAAAACAATGGGAATGTAGACCTTGTTACAAAAAAGGAGTAGAAACGTTTTTAAATACGATGCTTTTTAAATTTATTTATTTTAAACCAACTTGTTCATGTAACCAGCATCTGGCTTCCCTCCTTCTGGTACTTGAACGTTAATTGATTTAAAAATATCTGTTAGACCAGGTTCATAAAACTTTCTGAATCAAACAAATCAACAACTTAAATAACGTATTTATCATACATTTAAAATTAATAGTATTTCGTTAGGTTCAGAACAAAAAAGTTAAGACTAATTTATTCTTGAAAAAAAACAGATTGAACTTATGGTCTTCTTTAGTGTCAACTTTGGTGGACCTATATTTCTTAACTTAATGCTTTAGGAACCGTGTATAATCCGATATTCACCAAAAACGCTAAATGAACTAAGTAAATTTAATTTGTCCCCACGGGGAAGGTTGTTTGTATATGTCATTACATTAAAGTCTTGTCAAACCAAATAATTGTTCTGAAAATATTTTAACAAATAATAATTTCACATTTGAGCGTACAAACAGGGACAGGATGCCTAAGGCCGCGATTCAGTCAGCCCACCATGGCGTTTTCTGTACTATGGATTAAAGACTTAAAACCTAATTTAATTTAATGATTAGATAACTATTTTTGAAATCATCTTAACCTCGGTCTTTTAAGCAGATAAAATGTGTCAAGTTCATGCGTTTGGTGAAAAGTGACTGTCAAAATTAAAGACATGCTGTAGACCACGATTGGAGGATGCAGCCTACTCATCAAATCGGATGTCTTTCTTGTCATTACTTGCGCGACATTTTAGACCACGGTGATTATTAAAGTGAATACAAATAACGAATAAGAAAATTCATAACTCCAGGGTAGAAAAAAACAAACAAATTTGACCGTTATATTGTTATACTATGCCGTTTAGCAAGTGAACATGAGTCGGTCTGCGCTGAGACAGCACTGTGCTTAGTTCTTTCTCTTTCTAACCTTACTCTCCCCTGTCTCTGTTTTACCTCGCAGTTAGTGACAGTTCGCCCTTTCCCAGTGCCAAACTAGAAGAATGGAACGCAATAAACAGGAGTAATGTTCCGCCAGCAAGCTCTACACTAGTCAATGGCATGGATAAACCGCAATTAGAACCAGAGGCAAAATACACACAGGTAAAAGAAAACAATTCATACATCAATACATTTTTCTATCTTAATGAAGTTACTCTTTATTCCTCTTGATAAAAGCGCACCAAATCTTGTAGTGTTCCTGAAATAAAGTGCGCGATTTATCTTACAGCCCAGAGCCAGAACTGGTGTGGCAGATTATTTCGATTTATGATACGCGAGAAACGGTGACAATAGTGTAGTTATTACGTTGTAGGCATAATGGACTATTTCGTGTATGCGCCCCTTTACTCGCGTCTGAATTCCCCCACGCATAACTGTCCTCACTGTAACATGCGTGGTAGTCAATGTTTATAATGTAATACCATCTCAAACTCAAACATCCAAAACCTCTCTAAAGCACAAGAAAAACTATATAACATCCCAAATGGTGGCATGTCTTTCGCCACATCGGTATTTGCGGATACCGCGTTTAACGAAAATTAATTCAGAATTGTCTGATTCCTGAGACTAATCGCGCACGGAATTCTTACCAATTTCCCGTGACACAAGCAGTTACATGATTATGTTACTATAATTTCATTATCGCTCTGGGCGACTAAAAACAAAACAAAACAAAAAAAAAACAGATCAGATAATGTTCTCAGGTAAGCACTGTCTATGAGGGAATGTGTAATAACTAGGCTACATTTAGGTAAGTTGACAAGTTATTTAATTTCATCTTGAATCCATGGCGAATGATCTGCTTGTAAATGATTTTTCTTTCACATTGTTAAAGTATAACCACAGCAACCGTTCATGAATACGGCTACTACTACTAAACAAATTAATTTAGCATTCCATAAATGCATAAATCGTCCGACATCGGTAGCCTAATTATAGTTATTGCCACTGAAAAAAGAAAAAGAAAAATAATGAAACAGCGCTTACTTTCCGGTATTCAGTAGAGCTTTGCGAATAACACGCTGTGTGCCGTAGGTTAATAACTTTATAGGAAATTAAGTTATTGATGAAAAAATGCAAACATTATCCCACGTAAAATACATACATACAGTGAGTAACAACGAATTTAATATTTTTTTAATCATAGCGAAATTTAATCTTAAAAATAAATAAATAAATAAATAACTAGGTAGGGGCATTAAGGTACTCATGTAAAAAGCCGGTCCTGCCAAGAGACAATACAGCAATACAGATAAATATGACCATGACAATGTTACAATCCTTAAACCCTGATAGATGTACACGCTGCATTAATTTCTTTTTTATTCGAATAGAATAGAATATGATGAAATGTTGAACAACATCTATAGGCATTTGAATATAATTTTGATAGT
>JAOYSI010010213.1:0-10483 GCA_025775065.1 Hiodon alosoides
GTCCACAGTGGAGTGTGGACCGGCGGTGCTGAACGGCCGGGGAGGTCGCTGAGCGGCCGGGGAGGTCGCTGAGCGTTGTCCACAGCGGAGTGTGGACCGGCGGTACTGAACGGCCAGGGAGGTCGGTGGGCGTTGTCCACAGTGGAGTGTGGACCAGTGGTGCTGAACGGCCGGGGAGGTCGATGGGCGTTGTCCACAGTGGAGTGTGGACCGGCGGTGCTGAACGGCCGGGGAGGTCGGTGGGCGTTGTCCACAGTGGAGTATGGACCGGCGGTAATGAACGGCCGGGGAGGTCGCTGAGCGGTCGGGGAGGTCGCTGAGCGTTGTCCACAGCGGAGTGTGGACCGGCGGTACTGAACGGCCGGGGAGGTCGGTGGGCGTTGTCCACAGTGGAGTGTGGACCGGCAGTGCTGAACGGCCGGGGAGGTCGGTGGGCGTTGTCCACAGTGGAGTGTGGACCGGCGGTGCTGAACGGCCGGGGAGGTCGCTGAGCGGCCGGGAAGGTCGCTGAGCGTTGTCCACAGTGGAGTGTGGACCGGCGGTGCTGAACGGCCGGGGAGGTCGCTGAGCGGCCGGGGAGGTCGCTGAGCGTTTTCCACAGCGGAGTGTGGACCGGCGGTAATGAACGGCCGGGGAGGTCGCTGAGCGGCCGGGAAGGTCGCTGAGCGTTGTCCACAGCGGAGTGTGGACCGGCGGTAATGAACGGCCGGGGAGGTCGGTGAGCGGCCGGGGAGGTCGCTGAGCATTGTCCACAGCGGAGTGTGGACCGGCGGTAATGAACGGCCAGGGAGGTCGCTGGGAGCTGTCCCCGGTCCTGAGATCTTCCTTCTGTGATGGATGATGACCCCTTCCGGTGTTGCCGGGGAGCGTATATATATATATATATATATATTTTATTGAGAGATTGGGTGTGCCTTTTTGTCAGTTCAATGCAATAAAAAACCCAAATCAAGCGTCTCTACAGTGTTCAAATCTCTAATTTGCCTCTAAAACTTGAACTATTGAACACACCCTGGTGGCCTCCCTGAATTGTTTGTACTGCAGTGGATACAGTATGTGCACATCATTCAGGGGGCTGGGGGTGGAGAGAGTATTATCCTAATATGAATATTAATTCGTAGATATAGACAGTTACATTTCCTAAACTTTCACATGGGCTCATTATCCACAAAACCACTAACGTGCATAAATTTACTAGAAAATTTAAATAAAAACCATTAGGATACAACAATATTTTCATTTAATAAAGTCAAGGTAAGAGGACATATTGGAATGGCGGTTTTCATGTATCTTACTGTGGGCATTTCATTGTTAGGGTGCAACTGTGGGAGGAAATGTTTCTAATGACTGTCTGGGAAAATCCAAGTGAAAATTATTAAACCTGGTGGCAACTACATGACGTATTGCTATGTTATTTTTAGATGTCTAAAAAAAAAAACGTGTTAACAGCCAATTTCCACTGCTCCACAAAGCTTCAAGTGTAAGGCAGCATAAAAAAAATCAAAAAAAAGCGGCAGCATTCTAATTCTTGGTTGAAGATACATCAATCACAGCTTCCTCATGGCATCTTTCCTCTGAAGCGAATAAATGAGTAGTCCTTCTCCACCTTCATTCACAAAGCGACGCCTGTGCTGGGCACGTTTGACCCACCCACACCAAATGCGCTGTCATTCAGGGATCCCGTATTAAACACCCAAAGCACATGAGGCACCAGTGGCTCAGACGTACATGGCTGGGAGAGGAGATGTCAGCCTGGACGCACTCTGTTTGACAGAGGTGAAAAGGCTGTAAAACGCAGACAGGCAAAGGTCAGAACTCCTCCGCTGCTAAAGGGGGTATCTGTCACGCTAGTGTCACAGCTGGTTACAGGACGGTTGGGGGGTTCCCGGCTAAATTCACAGAAATTCACGCTGTTACATATTCAATGGTTCAACAACAGCGTGAGGCATCTCGGGCTGTGGTGATTTTAGAGCTTCATTAAGATTAGCTCATGCTTGACATCTGGGCTATGTGTTAACAGAGGAAATTCAGTCGGGCTGTTGGAATCAGATTCCTGAAGCTTAGCCTTATTACAGCAAACAGAAACCGGAAAATAGAAACAGATGACAGATATAACAGACCACGGTGATGTATGGATGGACACTAATGATAAAATACCTGGACCATCATATAGGTGTCCCTTTGTCCAGGAAAATATATAAGATACATTTTTTTGCTCTCCTCTGAAAACAACACAATGAGCTAAAAATCAGATCAGACTCTAAATATATGGTATGAATAGCAAGATCATATATAAAGTCACCATTTGCAAGTATAAGGCATGAACTGACGTTTGACGCATGCTTACCTGAAAGTGAGGAAGAAACCCATCGTTTCCTCCTGTCCATTGTTCATCTGACCAAAGTACAAGGAGGAAAAATGCCCACTGAGGTAATGATTCAATTCAACAGAGTCAGGACGCACATTCACACATACGTAGCACTGTTAAATATGCCTTCAAATTTCTCTGCTGTCACCACTGTCAGACATGAGTTTGAACCTGGCAGAAACAGAGGCATGATGCTTTCCAGTTGAAGAAAAGGTGATGATAATAAGCGGTTGACAGAATCGTAGTGGAGATCAAGGGTTCAGAGCACTGGCATTTTCTTTAAAACAAAAACAGTTAGTTTGTCCATCAAATGATAGACAATGAGTCAAAACACCTTGCGATTAACACTTTGCATGTGATTAGCATCTGGGGGTTGAGAACCACTGGTATAGTTGTTCCACTATCATTAATATAACAGATGGTGAGTTGTTGATATGACTACTTTTATAAAAAATAAAAATAAAAACAGTATTAGTTTTGGTTAGACTACATATACAGCATCACAGGATATTGAAGGTAAGGTAATTGAAGCGTAACGAATAAGTACAGATAAATCACATTCTGTAATTGACTGGAATGCCCAACAAGCTGCATATGTAGTTTGAGCAACACATGAAGATAATATCCATCCATTTAATACCTCACAGTCCCCACTATTTAAGCCAGCTGGTATCAATGGAGGGGAAAGGCTTTGAGCTATCAACACAAAAAAAACAGTACAATTCTGCTTTTTATTTCCAGAGAAGTGGTGGTCACCCAAGTGTAATATCTGATAATAATGGTCTGAATGTACTTTGAGGCCACTTATTGAGTTTGTGCCTTCAATTTCAAATGAATTAAACCTACTAGCACCCAGGGTAAAATCCCCCAGTGTTCATTTGAAGTCACTGGAGTAGGGAAATGTGGAGCGTAAAAGTTTCAAGCATAATATATCGGAATATCAGAATATGACCATATTTTTTGCATTCTAAATATACTTAAATAACCATACTGCACGTATTGTTCCAGAATGGTATGACTCCATGACATTATGGAAAGGAGATTCTGAGATTTTTTCTTACATTGCTTCAGCATTATATTCTATCACTCACCTTTATACCGTTCCAAGAAACACTTGATTACAATTCTTCTTAAAGAATATCTGGAAAATTTAAATTTGTACACTACATTTTTTAGTGAGCAATTTAGATACTGAATACAAAAAAACCATGCAGTTCTAAAATTCATCCTTGTAATGGGAATAAGGATCCCATCTAACATTCTTGTCAATCTTCAAAGTGTGTGTGTGTGTGTGTGTGTGTGTGTGTGTGTGTGTGTGTGTGTGTGTGTGTGTGTGTGTGTGTGTGTGTGTGCGCGTACATACGTACATACAGTATACATGTCAAATTGATTTTATAAACATAAAATCAGATCTATGCACCAGTCTTTTCCCAGGAGATTTATAATGCTGTAATGGGAATTATAAAATGCGTTGAGACGTTATGAGGAAATAAGTGTCTTGAACAACATGCCTTGTGTTTGCTGCTCCATTGGAAAAGGTCATTACATTTTCACGCTGAGTAACAGTGAATACTGATTCTTGCCATCTTGCGGCCTAGACAGTACACTCCATGGGTTACTGCCCAAGTTCTAATGTCATAGTCACTGTCAATTAGATCACTATGCGAAGACACGGAGTTGACACATGCCTATTGATAATTGAGGTTATTAACTCACTGGCTGTTTAATATACAAAGACGAAGAATGTAAAAAGAAATATAACTGATTTTCAAGATCATTACTGTCAAGTGTGCAATGAATATCATAAACACTGACTTGAGTTTCAGTGATGACATGTATAGATGACAAAGCACATTTGCATTAAGGTTTTATAGTTAACGAAAATGCAGGTGTGGGCAATTTTTTTATTTTATTTTTTGTGGAAATGGGGACTACTTTTGTCAACAAGATTTTGTCACACCTTAGTTTGGATTCTAGCCAATACTCAAATCATTTTTTCGAGACAGGTTTAATGGGCTCATCAATCTTTTAGTTTGGTTGTAAAATGTGTCTAACAGTGCATGAGACAATAGGAAATGCATTGAATCCATGGCGGTCTTTAATGTTTTCCTAGTGCTAGTAGACCTTAAACTGCATTTGTTTGGACACGTGTTGACTGGTATTTCAGAATTGTTTTTTTTATTTCAGACACGAAAGGTGCAGCTTCTGAAGGAAGAGTTTTTGTTTGCATTCCTATTACGTCCTTACTGGCTGTTGATAAACACTCCCTCCTCTAATTTCAATATACTTCAAACTTACTGTCCATCTACTTGAGAATGATCTTTTCTTGTCTCTGACTCCGGGTGGCCTTTGGCAAACTTGAGCCTGGCAGAACTTTTGGTTTCCTCCATGTACACCATTCTTGTTTAGTGTTTCCCTGATGGAGGGCTCATGAAAACTGTGGAATTTTCTCCATTTGTAAACCATCTGCCTACACTGCGGGTTGGCAGTTAAATTAAAACATATACTTTCTGTTTGGTTTTTGTTTAATCAGGTTCTCTTCACCTATTGTAAGGACATTGATGATCTGATCTGATCTGACCTTTCAGGTCAAGTCTATGCAGAAATACAGAATATCTAAACGCCTGACATAACCGCGCCATTTGGAGGAGAACCGCGCCCCTCTCGATGGCACTGCCAGCCTGCATGCACCCTGAAAGCCAGCAGGAGATGCTAATTAATGACAAGCCAAGAGAATCTCGGTCGATTTCTTTTTCTTATAATTCATAGAATCCCACATTCAAATGTGGTTTTAAAATAACCTGCTAATTACTTGGGCGTGAGTTATTGTGTGATTTTCATAAATAAACTGCAACCGTTCTGTGCTAGTGTGTTTACGTCGTATTTTGTTTAAAGTTTGTTTTTTTATGCTTGTTACTGTTATTTAACTCAGGGGAAATTGTTCTGAAGGCAGTACAATTCTGTGCAGGCAAAACAGTTGACTACAGTAACGTTTAAAACTCACGCTGCTCAAGCAGCACATGAGCCCCTTCTCATTTTTGGTCAGACCTAGCTATTTGTCAGTATTTTTTCAGTAATTGGTTCTTTTAGCTGATATCGGCAGTGCATCTTCATGTCCTTATCAACTATTATTGGCTGTGCTAAATTGTGCTCATTGCTTTGATGATGTCATAAACTGCGCAGAATTAATAAAATGCTTGTCCAAGGGAAATTGGCTGTGATTCATGAAGTTTAGTATAGATATATATATACTGCTTTAGTATATATTTTTTACTTGGTAACCTGCAGATCTGGATATTTACTGAAGCATTTTATTAGAGTTAGGTACATCGCTCGAGGATACTACATCTTTGGTCATATAAAAAGTGGAGCCCATTGGGATACAAGTCCGACCACACAGCACAGCCACACAATTATGTGGGAACTTACAGATTTATTTTTAACATGCCAGTCAGTGGGAGCGAGAATGAGAACATTCTCTTTCCTCAGTGAAACAAACACACACGCACACGCACACGCACACGCACACACACACACACACACACACACACACACACACACACAAAACATCCACCGGAAATTCCCACGAGATCTGCAGGCAAGTTGCTCTTCAAGGTTATGAGGTGGATCCAGGTTTGTTGGGGATGGGGGGGGGGGGGTGTCTATACTCTGAGAGATTTACAGAGAGGTCCTTGGTGAGGTTGCCCTTTCTTTCATCTCATAGGTGGAGTGACATACAACTATTCACGCCCACACAGACACCAGCTCTCCCTCTCACTAAAAACGACTGCCAAGCTTCTCCTTGTTTGTTCCAACAAGCTGCTTTGGAAACACCAACACCTAAACCGTTCAGTCCAAATGATTTTCCATTTCATGACAAACAATTTAAAACACACGTGTCTGTTAAATGAATCTAAAAACTAGAATATCTTACATATATGTACAGCGTACAGTGTATGTACAGGTTGTCAAAGTTTTGATTGGGTCCCAACCTTAGTGACTGATATTTTCATCACAATCTATTCAGATACAATTGTGTTTTCACATAAATTGAGTCGAAGGTGTACTCTGTACATTAATTATAGTTTAACTATGCACAAAAACACCGTAATTGTGCGCAAGTAAACATGTTTTTACCATTAACAGCTATGTAAATATACAGCCCTTAGAGACACATAATTGTGTTATCAAACCAAATTGTTTTGTTTTCGCACATAATAGCAAACAATTTTAAAATATATATTTCTATGTGACTGTGTTTGTTTTAGGCATTTTGTTTCTTGGCTCTCAAAAAAATCAACACTTAATACCTTTTATTTGAGGGGGAACTTTTTGATACTTTTGGCATGAGAATTTTTGGCAAAATAAACAAAAGATAAACAAATAAAAACAAATAAAACAAGACTTCACAAAAACAATAACTCAGTCGGTACTATTACAGACTATAATACAAAATATGCATATAACACCACGCCAAGTCATTCTCAAGTGAAGGTAACGGTTTGTTCACATATTATCTAAGGACCGAGGCATGGCAAAAAGTTTATTCTCTCTCCTTCCTTTACGCAGGAAATGCTCTGTGTACTTTGTATGTTGAGGAGGGAAGACTGTTCTCTTCTGTTCTTCATTTCTGTACTACCCCTGGGACCTTGGAGAAACTTTAGTTGAATGTTTATTTAACTGGTTTTGCATATTTCCACTCTGGAGTTTTAAAAAGGGTACGTTTTGTTTAAAATAGTATACATTTACCATTTGATTTGTTGCCAAGAGACCTGATGAATATTCTTAAGACTAACAAAACAGGACAACATAAATATTAATATTAATTTATTTGTTTATTTGTTTATTTGTAACTGGGGAACACAGTTCATTTTTTCCATTTTCTCTCAGATTCGTAATAGCAAATTGTTGCTACTAATGCACTAAACACAGGAAGGAAATATTATTATTGATCTCCTCTGATTCAGTCACCTGTCTCTCTGACACTGTGCAGGCCACACACGGTACGTTTGAAGTTCAGAGCTGATTGGGAGGGAGGAATATCCCTCTCGAAATGTCCTGTCGACCTGCAGGTGCCCTGGAAGCTGACAAGGGATACTGGTTAGAGACACCTGAGATCCAAGCTTATCCAGTGTGTGTGTTTTATTTAAAAAATTTCCAACATATACAACCATTGGTCACATAGAGAGAGGGGTCATCAACCGATTTAACAAAGAACAGGAAATCATGGTTAGGTATTAGCATTGGACATTTCATTGAGACACATGGAAAAGCCAGACGGCAAAACATAAAAGGAGGGGCAAGGGGGATAAAATCAGGGGAAAAATCTCATTTCTATTGTAGGAGAAAGATTTCTTCAACATTAACCTGCAGAGGTAAAGTATTTACAATCCTTATAATCCAGACAGGATATTTTCTAAGGTGTGAAGAAATTTTAGTCAACAAATTTGCATGTTGGAAGTCACGTCTTTTCATACGGGGTGTGTGGCAATGAGAGGTTTTTTAGAACCAAGCGCAAAAAACGCTTTGAATCCTGTTGAAGATGAACGTCAGAAACAATGTGTGTAATTTAGATTTTACCTGACTCTATATTGGAGTTAAACTAATCCAAGTTAGTATATTGTGACTAGTATGATGATTGCGGTCATATCATCCTTGAGACCTGCTGTCTATCTGATGACCAATAGCTTTTACAAATGATACCCAGACCCAATTTTTAAAATATATGGATCTCAGCCAAAGATGTCAGATGCCCCAGATACCCTCATATCTCCCAGCACTATGTGTAGCATCTACCCAGGTAAAGCTTGCCAGCCATTTTATGCCAGAAGGCTCAACACACATTTGGCAAAGAGGTCAGGTCATGGTTTGGATGCGGGTGTTCCCATCTGGTAGAGTGCCTTATACTAGACTGTCTGGAAGCTGGCCAACACTCCAGACATAAATTTGGATTGAAAAACATTAGAATGAGTTAAAAGGTATAATAAGGTCTTTTAATACTGAACCGAAGGTAATCTAAGATAACAGCGAGACAACAAGACTCCAGCCCTACACTGCAAATCTCACTCCACTACCCCATCCGACTTCACATCAGCCACAGCCGAGCACATTCAGTATGTCAAGTCAGTCAGTCTACGCAACTGCAGTTAAAAACCATTCAATTAAACAGATCAATTACATTTTAAACAATAATATATGCTTACAAACATGCTGTCCAAGTAAAGGGCTTCTCCTTCACATGGCTGATGCAGCATTAGCCTGCTAGCTAGCCAGTCAACTGACAAGATCAAGGCCACAGAAAGGGGAAAACAAACTCATCTGCCAAGGCAAATTATACAAATCATATGTATCCCTGGTCACTTGTTGGAAGGGAATATGAAAAAGGTTGCTTCTTTGAGGAGAGAGAAAGAGGTGACGTAAAAGCAAATGTGGAGAAAACGGAGATGATACATGGCTATTCAGAACACGCTAATTAAATTGTCAGTGTTTAAATGACAGCCCCTTTTGAGAGATTCTGGATAAATCGCACCATAATCACTGAAGGCCTACAGATCAAGAAAAAGAAAATGAAAACTAATTTCTGATACATATGCCTAAAGGGCTGATTTGCATGTGTCCTGATATACTGCACATTTAGCCTGTACTTTCTGGGATCCTCTGGGCTAACCCTTCAAACGTTGTGTTTTGACACATTTCAAAACAAAGCCATCGCAGTTCTAATCTCTCTGGGCAACTGCTTGACACCGAGTGACGTTCGTTTAGGATTGTCCCACGTAGGATTTTTCATTCTGTTAAAGCAGTCATGTTGCAATCTAGTCAGTTCACGCTAAATCTTCTTAATTATTCTTACTACCTGAATCGAAGGCAAGAATGTCCTAATACAAACATTACAAATTGGTTCTATTACTGTTTAAAAGTAAAATAAAAACGTTGTGATGGTCAGTATTGAAAAATCTTTGCAGAGAACCATGGGGAATAAAGATGTGTTTTGTCTCCCCTTTCAACAGAAAATAAGGATGTGCCATTCTGTAGTTCAAAATCTATTTGTCTACCTGGCAACGTCAACGTCCCCTCAAAAAAAGACAGTTTGCCTGTTCACCCAGAGAGCGACACTTGAAGTTTTCATAATGAGTTATGGAGATCATTATCACTGAGATTGTCGGGAGTGCTCAAATCAGCCACACTTTTGAGGCAAGGGTACCCGAGACTTGTTCTGGTCGGGGTTTAGTTGCTTATTTACATCCTTACTGATGCGAAGAAGTTCTACCTGACTACCAAATCGAATGTTATGAGAATAAGTAAGAGATTGCAGTTTATGACATTGCATCTGCAAATTTACATTCCGATGCTTAGGACATGTTGCACAGTTCAATATGTTGACACTCAAAATAATTTATAAGGTACGATCACAAAGAATGGAAGTGAGAACAAATGCTAAAACACGGTGCTCCACATATTTCCTCGCAGTGGCATGAAGGTTAAATGTTTGATACTAAATGATTTCCAGCGGGACAAATTTCGTAGGTCCCTCTAGAAAAAAGGATAAGATTAAAGGAACTTCTACAACTGTACTCTCAAACTAGAAGGAGCAATGACTCGGGAACGTTGCCTGTTTAAAAGTCTCTATAAGATCTGCTTGCAATGTCAAATGTGAGTCAAATGTGTCTTTCTCAGTGATCAGGCAAGGTTTTCTAATGAATGACAACTGAGATAAAAAGTATGTGATTTCACTGAGGTTCTTTCAGTAGTTTTGGTTTTTGGCTAATTAGCTCACACAGCCGAATGGTGCAAACACAAAGCCACAAATGCCTTCAGCACAAAATTTAAATTCAAATATGCGACATAACCAAAAGTCCTTAACATTTTGATGGAAGGGATGGGTGTGATACCACATGGATTTATTTAGTTTCGGATCTCATTTCCTCTAACGCTCATGCACATGGCTGGCTGGAGGTGCTATCTGATGATTTATAGAATGTAAATATATTTAATGCCGTTTATTAATGTTTGGTTTTCAACTAAAGTGGTGATAGGTCTCATCTGCACCAGACAGGAACCTTGTTTATTGACTAAAAATGTGGGTTAGTGCTCTCATTGGGGAAAAAAATAAAATAA
>JAOYSI010010214.1:0-10481 GCA_025775065.1 Hiodon alosoides
CATTTTCTACAACTCTTAAGTGCATTGTACCCTTTTCAACCTCACTCTGGAAAAACACTAAAACCATCTCAAGTGCTTTGTTAGAAGAGTTGTATTTATAGCAACGGTTAGGTTACTTTCAGATAGAAAACTTAAGCCAACAAACTCAATAGTCCCTCTTCGCTCACGCCGTTTCATGCAAAGGTCAGCGTTTTTTGTACTTAACCACAATGTACAGGCTCACACGCACACTGGTAAATCATTCTCAGCATCTTCCGAAAAAGGGTCGAGGCACAGGTTAGTGACAAAGCGTCTTACCACAAGCATAGCAAAGGTTCCAGCTGGACTTCAACATCCCTAACGTATTTACAGCAAACAGGAATCACACAAATCACACCCCCATTGTATTGGCGTTTAAAAATAAACATATGCTCAGATAATACCTACCGTCTCCAACAAGGGTCCCCAACTCCATTCTCGAAGAGCTACTGTGTGTGATCTTTTTTGTACCTTTTAATAGGTAAAAAGCAGATAATTTATCTTTTTGGTACCTGGGACTGTGGATCAAAGTCCTATTAATGACTTCTATTCGCCAATGAAGTGGTAAAAATTGATACCGGAAGGTAACCACAGCCATACTGGGGCACCACTGGTCTAGAACACGCTTCCAGTTTTATTCTAGAGTCCTGAAAAAATAATGGCAGTTTCCAGAGGAGCTCAGATTATGTGCAGGCAAGTGTCCATGTGAATAGGTGAGATTTAAGACTTGGCGAGGTCAGGGCCGGGACTCTGAACCACAAGGGCGGCGCCAGTGTTTACCTCTTGTAGCAGTAAATCTCCTCGGGGTCTGAGATGCCATACTCCCGCAGCTTGACGATCATCTGTGCGCTCTTCTTCACCGCCGCCTCGTACCTTTCGCTGCGGGACAGGAAGTTCAGGTCCTCGTGCTGGAAATCCGGGTCGCTGATCACCAAAGACTCTGTGGCACGCGGACAGAACCGTCAGGAATCGTCAGGAAACTCGGGTTTTAGACTGGCCTGTGATTGGCGGATGATTCCACCGAAGCCCAAAGAACAAGAGATATGCGGGTTCGGCTTGAAAGCGCCAGTCAAGACACACACACCTCAGCGGTGTCACGTGGTGTACCAGTCCGTACGTGTCCAAATTTGTCACAACAAACAACATACGCTCTGAAACACTGTGCATCACAAAGCATCACTTGATTGTTGAATCAAGGGGGTCGTTACTTGCATCATAAATTACCTCGTACTAGCGTTTCAAGGAGTAAATCATTGGCCAATTTTGAGGCAGCGTGAAACCAGCCCTCCCCGCGGCCCGCAAGGGCTGGAGTTTCTGACCTCCATTACCGCAGGGGAGGCCGACCCTGATCCCGGAGGACCACACCGTGTGTGGGTTTTCAAGCAACCTCTCATTTGGTATCTGACACACACATCTGGACACAGCAGCTGAGGATTTCAAATCCAAACGTTGTCTCTCAATTTAAAAAAAGGAAGAGGCAAGTCGGAATGACGACCTGCAGGCAGCACAGCCTTCCAGAAGTAAGGTTGCCCACTCCTGCGGTTTTAATTCCCAGTAAGTTACAAACATTGCTAGAGGCTTGTACACAGAAATGAAGGGCATTTACTCTTGGGTTCTCAAATCTGGTCCCAAACGGGAATCCTGTATATGATCTTATTTCTCCCAGCGATGTGCCACGGTCGTTTAAAAGTGAAAAACTTTAAATACTTAATAATCCACGGTGGAAGAAATAGCACACGCATGACAAGATGCAGGGGAGAGAACACATGTAGTTTTTGTGTCTGATGTTCAGGCCAATAAAGATGGGTTTTAAGTTGCTACACAATGCAGTTGTACCCTCCAGATGATTCCCAATAAAATATTACTGACTGGACAACTCACTTCTGCCGATTAACTTGATCGCTAAAATTTTTGAATAGCATCTACAGCGAAGATCACTAATTAGAAGTCTTCAACGTCATTATGTAATAGGCTATTTGTATAGTTCGACGGACACGTACACGAGACTATTGCCACAGTACGTATTTCAATAACATTCCAGCAAGCCAGCACTCCCTTCTGGACATTTTGGAATTAAAACATACAACAACGTAAGTATCACTCAGGTAATACGACGCTACATATCACTTTGAAGTGTTGCTCTTAACTAGCGATAAACTGATAGCAAGCAAATGTTCGTCTGTTCTCACTAGGACTCCCTTCGTCTCGGCTACATACTACTTTTTGTAAAGCTTGTACTTACTATCCACAAGACTAACATTCTACAGAAAAAAATTAATATGTTTTGGTATCCACAACCAAAACCTCACCGATCTCTCTCCTCCTCCGAGTTTTCTCTTGCCCACCATCCAGAATATGTGTAAGTAGCTCGGTGTTAAAAGAGGCATTCTCCCTTTCTCTACGGATATCGGGATTCATGTCGAAGATAGAATTTGTGTATTCCCAGACGAACGTGTTAGATTGCAATTTCGTAAAATCTGTAACCGAAATAGGCCTTTAATATGCCAATACGCACTAAAGGGTGTCTTTGTTATGTCAGCGCTCTAGCAGACTTCGATTCTGGGAGGGGATAAAATGACGTGAGAATTGACTGCGTGTTTTAATGGCTGTTCGAAAAAGTAACAGCAAATCGCTGAAGGAAGGAAGAACTTAAGCTTCCTTATTCGTGTAAAGTTATTTTTCAGGCCGACCAACCTTTCACCAACCAACTAGGCGAGGGAAAGTATTAATACCGTACATTGGAAATCGTGTGATTTGTGCTACTCGTTCAAAGGATTAAAGTGTCAGTTGAGCTGCGTTTCGTGATGTTTTAGGTATATTTTCCAATTTCCATTTTGCGCAATTTAATATTTACGAAAGAACTCGAGCGGAGTTTCTGACTGTCAGATGATGGCTACCGCACGCAACAGACGTTTGGTCCTGCGCAGTACTTTCGGTGTATGTTAAGTCGTTTTACATTTTCGGGAGGATGCTTCCTGCACCCGGCGTTTTTCACTTTCCGTGGGAAATAACTTCAGGAGCTGTCCGAGAAGGGGCCACGGTGAGAACATACGGCAGGTGAGTCTTCTTTCGTAATCGTTTTGCGTGGAACGTGAATGTGGTCTGTTGCTAAACGTGATTTGTTAACACACACAGATATTTATGCATCGACCTAGTAGCTATCCTTTCTGTGTCCTTATCTTTCGAGAAAACGCACGTGGTCTGCCAATTTCCATGTGTGTTGTTGACGCCCCTCTCTCTTGTCTTATCAGGTTGGCGTCTTATCAACCAGAAGATTCGCTGGCTATTCTGTCTCATCAGAATGGGTCGACCCAGCACCGAGTTACGGCTCACACAGGATTTGTGGAGCCCTTTCACCCAATAATCGGTGCTCAGTATTTTGTTCTGGGAGAGCTTGAGAGCAAGGACAGTAAGTGGTGGTGTTGTCTTATTAAAGATGGTCAATGGCAATTTACGATGTTCTCCTGGAGGGGGCACTGTTGCCGTCCTTATTTATTTAAGTATGCTTTTATGTGATGCACATATTGGTTATTAAGTTTTTATTTTAATTTTAAATCTTGTTCATTTGTGTCTCCTTTCAACAGTGGGTGGCGTGATGGTGCGAGCTCGTGTGCTGAACTGTGTGGATGGGGTAAACCTCGCCCTGCTGCAGCACGCCATCAGCGAACAGAGGGCGTACTTTCTGGAAAGGCAGGGTGGAGCTGACATCCAGTCACCCCCACCTTGAATGGTCTCAAAACCTAGGGGTCAGCCCTCTGGAAGCAAAGTGATGTGGAGCCTAAACTAGGGCAGTTTAAGACACAAGGCACAAGGCAAATAGTCTAAATCAATGGCATGGTTTACTGTGTTGCAAATAGCGGCTAATGTCAAGATGTCCATTAAAAACAGCGCTTGTTCAATCTACAGGAAATTGTGTAGGGGCAGCCACCAGTGTAGCTGGTTTGGGATTGCAGTTGTTCAAGAATTGCAGTCTCTAACTCATGGATGCCGCTGGGCTGGAGTTTAATTTTTAATTAAGACTCCTTGTCTGCCAAATGTATTTTCACAAACAGTGTACAGTTAAGAGAACTTCATTAAAATATTTTAAATAACTTTGTGTGCTGTATTAGACTCTTGAATTGAATCACCCTTGATAAATTTGCTAGTAACATTACATGGGGTAAGCTTCCACTTTTCTCGGAGTTGATCGAGAGATTTGAGTCCATGGTATGACGACGTACCTGTATAAGAAACGTTTACGTTGCTTCACTAACAAATATCCAGCTGTATAACTGGATTAAAGAATTTCAGTAATGTTACCGTACACACAGAAAAAAACTGTGATGACTGTTTTTGTTTGTTTTGTTTTTAAAGAAGAAACCTGAAGAATCGGATGTAAATTTTAATTGTAATATTTTTATTTTTATGAATACAATATTAAACAAAGATGGAGTGTTAACAATAATAATAATAATAATGAAACACCCAATATCTATCAGCGAACCAAAGCTTGGTGAATAAACAAGATTAAATAAATGCCCTTTTACCCAAGCATCACAATTATAAATGTTTCGGACATGCAAATAAAAAAGCCGGTCCAGTGATTTAAATAAGATTCACAATTAAACAAGAGTATCCCACAACAAACATGAAAAGTAAACAATTCGAGCAGCAATAGTCTGACCTTTAAGTGTAGAAAAACAACGCTTAGACATTCCTGAGACAGTTATTTAACGTGTATTTTAAAATTTTATATTTGTCTTTCTACGTTATACTCTGGATGTTTAATATTATCTATCTAATTTTAAGTTCAGATCTCCACTGGGTAAAGAATCCTAGTAGCCATAGGCAGACCGATGGCTGGAATATAAGGGGACGTTAGTGGAAACTTTAGTGGTCGCGGGGAGAAACGGAAGGCCAGAGAGAGGATCTTTCTGACACCGGGCCATAGCCTGTTTGTAGTTGATCTTCTCCTTTGTAATGGGATCAACGAGATCCTTGGCGTAGTTGGACTCTTCCTGGAGCTCCCTGGTGATGGTGCTGTCGATCATCTTATTACAAAGGGCGTCCGTCAGGCTGATCCGGCCAGTTTTCTTTGGGTCCACCAGTCCTCCGGTCAAGTGCTGCGCCTCCATGTAGCGCATGGCGCTGTCTTTGGGCATCCAGCCTTTCTGCACAGCCTCCCCCACCGAGAGACGCTCCTTTGTCATGGGGTCCTCCACCCCAGTGAAGGCCTTCTGGGCATTGAGCAGCCGCTGCAGCTGGCTCGCGTCAACAAGCCCGCGCTCCGCCGCCTTGTGAACCGAGTAGCGGTCCTTGCTGTTGATGTCTACGATGCCACCGGTTGCCGCTTGTGCCTCCAGCAGCCTTTGTCCCGTGCTGGGTTCAATCAGCTTGCGAGTCATCGCGCTCCTTATGGAGAGCCGACTGTCGGTGGCGGGGTCGAGGATGCCAGAGATTGGGAAGTGCTCATTAGCTTTAGTCTGGCTGCCGTTCAGAGAGGGAGGTTTTGGCGAGAACGTAGACCCTTTAGGAGGACTGGCGTAAGTGGATTTTTTGGTTTCTCCAGCAACCAGGAGGGCAAACTCGGAGATGGCCATTTTGTTTTCCTTGTAGCGCCTCAGGTCAGCCTCAGTCAATCTGCCGTCGTTCAGGGCACTTTTAATGGAATACTGCTTGCCGCTCTTTCGATCCTGCAGCACAGAGGTCTCCCCGTCAGGCCCCATGGTGGACATCTCTTCCCAGTCACACTCCAGCTCCTGCAGATGAATGTATTGGTTGCGGTCAATCAGCCCCTCCTTGTAGGCATCATACGGCGACATGTCCTTGCCCGTCTCGGGGTCCAAGATGGTTATTTTAGTGGAGACGTTGGTCTCACTCGTTCGGGTCCCAGAGCTGTCCTCTTTCTTGAGGTTGTTCAGAAGCTCTCTGATGGCGATCTCCCTCTTGTTTAGCTTGTCTTTCTCATCCAGTATCTCTCTTTCTAAGCGCTGCACATCGGATTCCATCTTGACGCTCCTCTGCCTGCCCATCTGGGATCTCTCGCTCATCAGTTTGGACTGCTGCTGAAACGAAATGCTGATATGCTGCCTCTCCGACTCCAGCGTCTTCAGCTCCCGGGAGAGGTCCTCCTTCTCCCTCAGCAAAGCCTCCCGGTTCTGAGTGAGGACGAGCTCCTCCCGGGAAGTGTTTGACTTTGAGCTGTTCAGCCGGTTCAGTTTGTCTCTCAGTCGCTGTATTTCTTCTTCATTGTCCCTCCTGGCGTTTCTCTCGCGTGATACCTGATCTCTGAGGTGGGCTCTCTCAGCCTCAACGCTTTGGTCCTTCTCCACACGAATCACTTCTTTATAGACGGTCTTTTCCACAGATTTTTCTTTTTCCAGGATCTCCAGCTTGATGTGAAGGTTCCTGATGTCCCTCTCCAGACGTATGATTTCATTGCCCTCTTTGTCCAAGTCTGTACGTAAGCTGTTTGTCATCTTTTCCAGTTTGGGGTCCCTCTCCACCTTCAGGACCTCTTCCATGACAATTTTCTCTTCGATAGGCGGCGGAGCATTCTCTAGTTCAGCGATTCTAGACCTAATTTGTCTCAGTTCCATCTCCACCTGAATCTTCTTTTGCCTTTCAGCCATCTCTTTCAGAGATATCTCTTTCTCCTGCACCAGGGTTCTCAGCTGCTGCATGTCCAGCTCCATTCTTCTGCGGGATTTCACCTGCTCGTCCAGGTCCTTGTTCAGCTTTTCATGCTCCAAGATCTGCATGGGGTCTTTCTCCAGACGCACCATCTCTTGTACAACCACCTTCTCCTCTGGCTTCTGTCTCTCCAGGAGGATATACTTGTTCTGCAGGTCGAAAACCGCTTCCTCGGTGTGGCGTCGCCGCTGTGTTTCCTCGCGGTACTCCCTCCTGAGTCTTTCAGCTTCCTTCTCAAGGAGAGGATCATTTTCATACTTGATGACCTCCTTAGTCACAAGCTTTGTCTCCACCTTGGACTTTTCAGCTTTCCATTCATCCCTATCTTTTCGGAGACGATTGAGTTGGTCTTGGGTGGAATTGTAGGTGGTCTGCAAGCGGAAAACCTGGTCGTTTAGCTTTTGTAACTCTTTGATTATCTCCGGGCTTCTCTCCATTTTCACCACCTCCTGGAGCACTTCCTTGGTTTCAATTTTGGGCTTCTGGGAGCGTAGTGCTTCCAGTTCAACCCTCACCGAGGCTAAGTTAGTCTCCAAAGCAGTCCGATTGCTGCTGGAGTCCTTCAGCTCTTTCTTTAGCCGCACCAGCTCCTCCTCTGTCTGAGGATCCAATCTATAGATCTCGTTGATGATTTCCTTGATTTCCACTTTTGGTTTAATTTGCTCAACCTGACTGTATCGAAGCTGGATACTTGTTAGTTCTTTAGCTAGGGCGCTGTTTTCGAGCCTTATCTCCTCCAGACTGTTGCGGATTATCTTAGACTCACTGATGAGCTCTGTGTCTTGTTCCACCTTCTTCACCTCCTTGATGATGACCTTTGGCTGAATGGCGGGGATGATCCTTTCCAGTGTGTTAATTTTGCTTCTGGTCTGGAAGATCTCGTCATTTAGAGACTTGCACATTTGACTCTCATTGGAGATCTCTGCCTCAAATGTTTTCACGGCCCTTAGCATGTCTGGATTCTTTTCCAATCTCACCACCTCTTTTTTCACAACCTTCTCTTTGATGTTCGGCATCTTCTGCTCCAAGGTGGTGATTTCTGTTCTCATCTGAACAGTTCTGGTCTCTGTGCTTTGAAGCTCTTCCTTTAGTTTCCTTATCTCCACTCTCACCCTTTCCGCTTCCAGGTCGAGGCTGGGGTCCTTTTCGATCTCAGTCACCTCCTTAGTCACCAGCTTAGGCTTAATGCTTTTTATCTCTTTTTCCAGGGTAACGACTTTCTCTGTGGTCACCTCAAGCTCCATCTGAGTGCCCGACCGCTTCATGGCCTCACCGTGGATCTGGTTTCTCAGGGACTCCAGATCCCTCTCCAGCTTAGGATCGCGGTAGTACTGCAGCACCTCCTTCTCCTCCACCCGTTCCACCCCCCTGCGGCTCTTCAGTGACATCATCCTCGTCCTGAACGTGGTGAGATCGTTCTCTGCATGTGAACGCCTGGCAACCTCGTCCGCCAGTTCCTTCTTCAGGATGGTCACCTCATCCAGGGTGTTCTGCTGGCTCTGCTGTTGCAATTGCTGCTTAACCACCACTTGGCTTGCCTTCTCTTCATTCTGCTCAGAAAACGGGAGACCAAAAAAAAAAACACGGGAACAGATTTTAAACAGTGTGTCTAGCATTAGGTCATTCTCCAGTTTTCTCAAGTTCTCTTGACTACCTCTGGGGTCAGGGAATAATTTTCCAGTTTTCCCACATTGGCACTGGGTTTTCTGGTTTTTCAATTCTCACTGGAAAATGCAACCTGTTAAGTGCTTTGTGACAAATTCTGTTTGTAAAAATGCGACAAACGCGCTATAACAAATACATTTTGATTTATTGATTGAAGAGATGCCTGCAGGTAGACCTTATATGCTTTGCAGACACAATGTGGGGATTTTTTTTATGTTAATGTTAGGAAAAATTCATATCACAATGACTTTGTAAAAGTAAAGAAAAACTAAATATTTTAGCTTTCTCCCCTGTTGAAAGGTGATCTCTGCGATTTATTTCTGTTTCATTTTCATGAATAATGCCGTGGCCGAAAGCGAGGTTGGCCTTACCTGAGCAATAATGTTCTTGGCAAACCCCATCTGGCTGAGCAGCTGGTCGTTCTCCGCAGAAACTTCAGCATAGCGGTTCACCAGAGCTTTCTCCTGTTACACAACATCACACGAGCTGCCATCAGTTCACTAGCCTAAGCTCATTCATTCAGGGGAATTAGGAGCGCTGGCTTCTCAGCAATGGAATTGTGAGCAAGCACAGATCTGATATGAGCGTGTGACGGCAAACAAAACTTGTACTTTTCACGTACAAGGCCACATTTGATCATTCCCAGTCTCACCTGTTTCTGTACAGAGTCAGCCAGGGTGGAGGAGTGGAGCCTTTTGACATTCGTGGGCCCCACTCCATCTAAGGTGCTGTTGTACTTGTTCGCATTTGTCTCGTACTCCTACCAAAGTACAAATGATAAAAGTTCAGTTAATTTATCCGTCAGAATGCTGTTGTGCAAAGGCACCTGCAGGTTCTGCATATGGCCCAAGGATAGGCCATCAGTCATTGGCTGAATCTATGTCATTACATTTTATGTTTACATTTTAGTTGCTTGGCAGGCGCTTTCATCCAAAGCGACTTACAGCGCTTACGATTTCTACATTCATATATTTATACAACTGGATATTTTACAGAAGCAATTCAGGTTAAGTGCCTTGCTCAAGGGTACAACAGCTGGGGTAGGCCACCTTAATCACTACACCACCAGATGCCCCCTGGTGGTGTAGTGGCTACATCGAAACCAGTCGAATAAATAATTAACATATACTAATTTTATGTTTTATCCAGCAAATTCCAGCTCAAAGGTCTCAGTCCGCACTCGGACAAGCGTCTTTACCAACTGAGCCATTCAATATATTCTTAGCTGAAAATCATTCACGTTTGTTTGCAGAGGTGCCAATGGATAACACATTTTATGCACTGGAGACGTATCATAAAAGCAGGTCTGGTTTATGGAGAGGTGTCTATTTGGCCCTTACATTGAGGACGCTTTGCAGGTCCTGTGACAGGTCAAGCACCCTGTCCATGTCATCTCCCTTCCTTCTGATGTCTTCAACCACCCTCTGCAACAAAGAGGTCCTTCAGTGAGCAAACATGTAACACAGTGTAATTTTATTTGTAAATATTGATCACTCAGTGAGTTTAAATGAAGGGAAGGGAACGTAATGGCACGTTGCATACAATTTATCGATACAGTTCTTGACGCGCTTCCGGGTTGACATGCACACTGACCTTCTGGGCGCTCTGCTTGGCATTAACCGTAGACAGATTATCACTGGGGGTGATCTTGTTGTTGGGTATGTTATTGAGAAAGGAGTTCAGTGATTGGGTCGTGCTCTGGAAGGCCTGGTTCTTCTTGGCTGCGTCTTGCAGGAGATTCTCCCTGAGAAAGAAGAGGCAACGAAGGGGTCAACGGAAAACACAGGTGGATTCTGACCCGCAAGTTGATTCTGCTTTCACTCCACGGATTTTTCTCCGGTCATTCAGTTGTGGCAAACTGCCGCTGCTGTTGGAGAGATTACTTTGAGTGAAGAACCCCCCTCTTGCCCTCCCTCACCTCTCCAGTAGCTGGTTGTTCAGGCTGGCGTAGCGGCTCTTCAGCTGGCTGACCTCACTCTTCTGCCTGCGGAGGTCCGGGCAGAACTCCTGGCGGGTCTTCTGCAGGGTGCTGCACAGCTGCTCGGTGACCTCCAAGTCCTGGCTCAGCTTCTGTATCTCGCCCTGCTTGCTGGCAACGTCCTTGCGCAGACTCTGGTGATGGGTGG
>JAOYSI010010215.1:0-10481 GCA_025775065.1 Hiodon alosoides
CGTAGAGCAGAGCCCTAGGCTGTTTCCCCAACCTGTGCCGTAGAGCAGAGCCCTAGGCTGTTTCCCCAACCTGTGCCTTAGAGCAGAGCCCTAGGCTGTTTCCCCAACCTGTGCCACAGAGCAGAGACCTAGGCTGTTTCCCCAACCTGTGCCATAGAGCAGAGCCCTAGGCTGTTTCCCCAACCTGTGCCATAGAGCAGAGCCCTAGGCTGTTTCCCCAACCTGTGCCACAGAGCAGATGCCTAGGCTGTGCCCACACAGGCAGTTCCTGAACCAGGAGAAGAAAAAGCTCCTCGTTAATGTCGGATTGTGATTGCGGCAGATCAGATCTGAGGGCATTCGAAGAGGTTCACGTGGGAAGTAAGAACATTGCCTTTTTAAAAATGTTATTCTGTGTAACCCGGACGAAGGGCCTTCCATCACATCCCAGGAAGCCCCCGCGGTCTGGAGATGAGCTCCTCCAGCTCGGGTCGGATGTTTGCGAGACAGGAATTGTTTAATCTCCATTTCTCATCTGTGATTCAGCGCTGACCTTCCCCAGGACCTTTTGGAGTTTAATTCATTATCCCAGTGTTTGTCCTGTGTGCCTTCTCCTGTCACTGCTGAAATAAACAGCGTTTCCAGAATAAACCAGTATAAAAGGGCGTTAACTGTGTGTGTGTATATGTATTCTATCTCATTCTTATTGCATGACCGCCTCTTAATGAATAATTACTTTCAATCAAACTCCTCCATTCTCCTTCAATAGAAGAAAAATGACACCAATCATCCAGACTATAATCCTTACACATAGACAGTTATGGGTTTGTTTGCTGTTAAGCCTACTCCCCTTTTTTTAAATACAAAAAGTAAAACTTCTGGTGCTCAAGTTCTATATTCAGAGGTTCTATATTCATAGTGATTTAAAGCTGGGTTTACTGGAACGGCTGACAAGCAGCACACATATTGATTGCATGTTCCCCATTACATTTTTCATATATTAGTTTTTTAGGATAGTGTTATTTGTGGTGTAGGGTTTCAGTGTATTTTAGGGTTCATGGGTAGTGTAGTCCTGGCAACACTGTTCATTTGCTCCGTGCACCTAAGGAAAAAAATCCTTAACTGGATTGTTTGACTTCACTGATTCCAAAAAATCCACACACAAACTAGTCTTGTTGTGATTTCTCTCCTTTTCTAACCAGGCACTAAAGAATCAGGACTAGGAATCAGGAACTAAATCTTAAGAAGATCTGAGTCCACTAAGCCTTAATGCGTCTGTCTAAATGTAGCGGCATAAAGGAATTTGTCAGATGCAAGCCTTGTAAACTTTCTTGGATAAGGGTGCCTGCTTAGCATGAATGAAACATGCCACCACCATTCTTCTCTGTTTCTCTGTGATGTATAGATGTGTTTGTCTTCCTTGTTCTCTCCTGCAGGGATCCTGAAGTCACTGCAATGGAGAGAGAGTGAGAGGAGATCGAGCAGGGGGACCTCAGGGAAGGAAATCTCAGAGGAAGAGAGAGCACGGCTGGGGACCAGGGTGGCGCTCACGGAAGGACTGGATGATAATCCCCGTCTGCCTTCCCCAGCTCTCGCAGAGATGGCCTCCAACTTCAACGACATCGTCAAGCAGGGTTACGTCCGCATGCGGAGCCGGAAATTAGGGGTGAGTGGGGGGGGGCGCAGATTGCGAACATCCCCCCGGGTGCCCAGCCCTGGCGCCGTATAGGCACGGAGCGCTGTGGAAGTGCAGGTGGTATCGAGAGCTGTCAGCGTCGGGGGGAAGTGTTTAACCACACCCGGGCCAAAGGGGGCCTAATGGGGAGTTATAAAAGGGCCAAGGGGGAACTGAAACTGGAACTTCCGGGATAGCAGAGATGGTGCGGTGCTGGCCACATGCGTTTGACAGCGCCACTCTTGGCCTTGGTCATGGAAGGGCTACAGTCAAGCTGCATCCAGGTTTTCTGACAGACGTTAGCGCCATCTCGGTTTCACAATATAATCCCTCCTGATTTTCGGGATTGTAAGTGGTTTAAAGAAATATGTTTAACAAAGGCTTACTGAGCATCCTTAAGTAACACAATTGAGCAGTAAAGCTTGCCACTTTTAAAGCGAGGGCTAGAGTTATCCTGAAACCTAGATACAGGCTCCTTTTGTTGAATTATATTTGTTACTTTTACTCTCACCGACTTTGGGAAGTGACTTGGGGGGCTGATAGATGGATATCAATGGAATTAAGAGGAATCTATAAATAATATGAGGCTGACATACTGACCCTACTGGCTTTGATAATTTTTTATTTTGTCTGCTGTTCTGGCTTGTCCTTTTGGTTATAGAGTCGTTGGAGGGAAATAAACAGGATTTGGTGAGGAATCCTCATTGTAGTACAATTGTTACCTCGTTGGGAAAGAGGTTGGTACAGGAATAACATGGACAGGTGGCGATGGCATTAGGAATCATGATGAGACAGTAACGCTCCGAACCAATGGATCTGTGCACTCCAGGCCCTGGAAAATCCTGGCTTATATCAGCACGGAGCACCAATCCTCTTTGAGACACGGAGAAGCAGCAGATTTGCAGAGCTTATCTGGGTCTGTTGCAGCCACACCGCAAATCTTCCCCCGTGTCCCCCTGGTGCCTTGGAACGCCACTCAAACTCCCTCCACTCTCTCTGGCTCTGGCCTAGCCCTCATCCTGGATATAGCTGGTTACAAGCTCCTATAGATACAAGCGTCTATAGTTACATGCTCCTAGATGCCCTCTGCTGAGCTGGGCATGATTCGGTAGCTTTCCTCTCTATTCTCTTGGAGACGAAAGCTGATGCAGGTGAGGTAGCATTCTGGGGAGTATTTAAAGATAGAGTCTCTGCAACCAGGGTTGAGCATCTAGGTCTGGTTGAGGAAACTGGTGAAAAGTATATTAACTGTATGTACCCCAAAGTAAATTATACTGAAATTATTCTTTTGGTTTCATCAAACTAATTTTTCTCCGCTGTTTTTAATGTTCCCAAGTACAGAAGGCAATGCAATATTCAACTATGCAACTTTGTATTCTTATACTTCTTCTGGTACAGTAATAGGGTATGCAGGGGAAAGCACATGATCTGTATTGAAAACTGTTGCTTTGTTTCCGAAGACTTTGGCTAACGATCAAAGGTCTTGCCCTTCGCTTTCAGTTCTTTACTTCACCCGTCCACCATCCCTCCCCAGCTTTGTGCTGAGTCAGACGGGTCGCTCTAATGATCCATGGCTGGGTGGAGGTGGTGGAGGGGGATAGGCGCGTTTTTGTGTGTGCGTCACGGAAGTTCAAGGATGAAGGGGATTTTGGGCGAACCGTGTTGTCTGGAGAGTTAGGTCATTGCAAAGTGAGCCCTTTTATATTGTGTGAGGCCTCGTTGGCGAACTTGCCTTTTATCTCTCTGTCTCGAGCAGAGTCCCCCGGCCCCCTTAAAGACCCTTCTCTGTAGTTAAACATCTCAAAGAGGCGTGTATGCCTTGCAGCAGCGCGACTGCGTGGCTCGATGCTAAGCTTTCTCTCAGGACTAGCGCTCGAGGAAACCTCACCAGGCCATTTTAGTTTGCCTCTGCCACCAAACAAGCCTCTCTCCGATGCAGTTTCAGTGTGGGATTTGGTTTCAGTGCGAGTCAGTCCCGGGCTTTAATGTCCCGCCCTCCCCACACAGGCCGGTCAAGGCTGACTGATTACACCCACCCCCTACCCCGCCCCCCCGAACTGCCTCTCGTTCTGTCATAGTGCTGTCGATGTCACAGTCTTGCCCCTAGCCAAAGCCCCTTAATTAATTACGCCAAGCGCGGTTAACAGCAATTCTGACACAAAGTCTGCGACAAATGGTGTCAGTTCTGACATCAGACAGTGGACCATCCCGTCCAAAAACCTTTGTCCCTAGTTAAGCTTACATGGTCCTAAGCCGTATGAAGTCAGGAACAGCAGCAGGCTTTGACAGTATGCTAGCAGAATTACTTAAGCGCCTTGGCCCGAAAGCGTTGCTTTGGTTGGCACGACTCTAATAACAAATCACGGGGGAGAAAAGGCTGCCACGCCGTTGGTGACAGGCACGGCACTCCATAATACAGCACGCTACGCAGCCGCTCTAATCCAGAGCGGAGTGTGAAAAATGCAACCTGTAGAGAGGTTGGAGAAGTGCGATGGTCAGGTGCTGCAGGAATGCGATTTGGCATGTGCCCCTTGAAGAAGTATACTGAACAGTACTGCTGTGGTAACTATCAGCTAATATCAGGGCTTTCGAGTTTCTATTAAATTACCACAGGCCTGGGAAGCATTTCAATATAGAGAAGTTGAGCTATTTGGATATTACACAGTACCAGTGTTTAGAGACTAGCTTCGCCTGCCTTCACTAAGAATAGCTTCCAGCTGAACGTAAAGCACGGTGCAGCCTTTCTAACTGCTGTGTATAATACGGCTCGGCTTAACGACCTTCTGTTTAAACTCGAGTCCTGCCACACTGAGCGGTAGATCTCATTGATCTCTTCTCACGAGACAGACGGCTGAAGGTTCACACCGGTGGCTCCGGCAGTCAACGATCTACCAGTGACACGCTGACGGAAGTTTGTTTTGGCTCATGCCATCTGTTGCAGCATCCAGGCACGCTCCTTCCCTGAGGCAGAAAGATCCTCGACGCTGATATGGAGGTCGTGGCAACACATTTGAGTAGATGGCGCCTGCATTCTAGCAGGTCAAAATTTTCAAACGTGATTCATCCTCGCACTGCAGATTTTTCTTCTCCATGGTGAAAGCCCCAGTTTATTTTCTCATTTTTTGCCAATCCTCAAACATCCAGTTTGTTCATACTTGCCAGTTGAAGATGTGACAGCTATCTTGTGATGGTTCTTTGGGTCAGTTAGGGGTGATGGTACAAAGTCCAAAACAGCAGCTGTGAGCAACCTCAGATCTTCATCCCCATTGACGAAAAACGCTGTCGGGCAGGGCCAGCACGTACACTTCCCGCAATGCTTCTGCCTCACGATGCCCAGACCGACTCTGGAGTATGGGTTGGGCAGATGGGCCGGTTGTGCTGGAGTCTTGCCTGCACCCGTCTGAGCTGCCTGCCGGTGAACAGAGTCTCACCGTGGCTTCTTGGCTGCCTTAACTTACCTCCAAATCTCCTGCTGATAGTTGCCCTCACAGGCCCCTCCATCCCTCCTTCCCATGCACCATCACGCCCACAGGCCACTCCAGTCCGGGGAAGCTAATTAACTCACTCGTCCTGTACCTCCTCTCACTCGTCCTGGGGTTAAATTAAAACCAAGAACCCAATCGGGCCAATTAGTGCTTATTTAACATTTGATTCCTGACTGCGTTTCATTTCAGTTTCTTGTCTGGTAATATCCTAATTGCCCCCGTTAGTCCGTATTCTCAGTTCCCCTGCCTCACCGGGCAGCTGCCCTTTAGTGTTATATTTTATAACAAGGACTGGAGACTTGCTGACATGACACACAATAGCTGTCCTAAACTTATTGCATATTTTGCTGCAGAACATAGCTAGAATAAGAAAAATGAACAATTAGTCTCCTTCTCTAGTGTGCTACTCTGCTTACAATAGAGTGCTACTGCTTTGTGGGACAGGTGGCGGTGGAGGAGAAGCTGCAGTAGATTCTACCCTATCTCTATCATTCTTTTCTGGTGTTGCATTGCGGGACAGGCATAGATGAGTGGTTAACTATCCTCCTGTCCATGTCTGTCCGTTTTCATTCCGCCCACTGGAACTGTGGATCTGTACCACTCGGTAACCCTGGTCTTTTGATTATATGGATGTTTCCGATTTAATACTCCTCCTCGTGTCCATCCCTGGGTTCTTAGACCAGGAACAGGCTTTCTGCCCGTTAGTGTTCTCTCGGTCCAGCAAGAACAGATGTCAAGAAGAGGGTTGCGTGTACGTGAGGGTGAAGGGGAACTGAAAGGTCACAGAAAATCGAAGGCCACAATTTAAAGATCAGAGTGGCCAGTTTCCTCCTGAATTTACACCGTGTCCCTGGATGGCTTGTGCAGAAGTCCTCGGACGCGATTTTTCACCTCTCCTGCCGAATTTGGGGGGTGGCATACAGAGGTGTGACTCTTTGATTCTCCCAAAGGGAGCTGCTGGCTGCCAGGAAGCCCTTTTTTATCAGTTAATAACCCTGTGTGATGTCAGCGAGTGTCGCCTCTATGTGCGGATTAATGAGAATGAAAATCCGTTCTCCTTTCCTTTCCCAAATGACTGATTCAAAATGTAATGCATTCGCAAGCCTAAGTGTTGCCAAGGTGGGTTCTTCTCTCGCTCTCCTTGACTCCTCACATAAAGCCTTGTTAGGTCTGTCTGCCATGCTGTCTGCTTCACCCACACCCCGCTTTGCTCCGTGAGTGCTGCCGGTTGGGACCAAGGCAGAGTGTTTCTCATTTTCTGATTCGCTGCGGCTTAAACACGGCGCTTTGCGCTCTCTTCTGCGCATCTCTCCTCTGGCGGAGCGGTTCATCGGTGTATCTAAGTGTGTTCCCGCCATAGCCAAGGATCGCCCGGCGGCTCGGCTCGGCTCGGCTCGACCCCCTCACACGATCCAGGGGAAACAACCTCGCGGTGATGTGGTTTGGCATTGTTTGGCCGTGACTGAAAGTCATGACTTTGAAATAACTGTGATGTTGGCTAAGTAAGTCATGACCGGCCTTGAACCTCTGTCTTAAGCCGTTCTTCCGTTGGCCCTTGGGGTAGGGGGTTATCAATACTGAGCTTTCAATGCCAGTATGGAGGCACTACATATATCAGCTCCCACGCAAAGGGAAAAGTTTATGTTTGACTTCTATTTCTGTTATGGTTTTACATCACACTACTGTGACTACAGCTGTTCTCTCTCTCTCAGACATGGTGCGTAGCAGTGAATGCTCTCTTTTTAAAAAGCGTTACCTGCCTTACCTCTAAACAGTCACGAAGCATGTCTGTAAATGAATGGCAACAGCCTTTTATCCCTGTAAATCCTGTGATGGAAAAAAATCCACATATTAAAACAGTCCATAAGATGGCTTCACATTTGTGGCACATGAATTGAACAAAGGTTTTACCAGTGTATCACTGTGGCGTTCTTCAGCTATCACTGCACTTCAAAATGACCCACGTTACATTAGTTATTGATTGCTGACCGATTCCCTGCACTGAGCTGTACCTTTTACAGAGAGCCTCACATCTTACACGGCCTCACACGGACCACAGTAGCAGGGGATGAGCAAGGGCTTGGAAGGATTTTACTTTGTTGGCAGCCGCACTTAATCAGGTAACCAATCACGGAACCACTCTTAGTCAGTGCACCAATCAGGTAACGGAACTTAATCAGGGAGCCAATCACGGGACCACTCTTAGTCAGAGCACCAATCAGGGAACAGCACTTAATCAGGGAGCCTGTTACTCAGTATCGGATTATCAGAACGACTTCCAGCATAATCCAACCCAACATAAGTTAGTCCAGTAAGAGTTAGGCCAGTGCTTCTTGTTAAAACCGTAGTGGATAAATTCTGTTTATGAGCCTTGTATCAAAAAGCTCTGCTATGTCTCCAACCCAGAATCAAATTGATCCATTTATCAAGTAAGGTGGAGTTTGTGGAGTTTTTAAACGGATTCATCAGCATTTGTTAGTTTTATCAAAAGAAACATGAGGCATTTCAGGAGATTAGGGCAGGAGGAGGGAGAAGTGTCCAGGTTGATGAAACCCATATTAAAATACTCTACAGATACCTACAAGTGGTAGAGATATTGTTCTACTAGTGACACGGCTGGGATTCTCTTTGAGGTTTGGCAGGAAGAGAGGCCTTGGGGTTTTTTTTTGTCTGTTTGGATAATACAAACCACGTTTTTCTTTGTCTTGAACTTTCTTTTAGGGGGCGTCCTTAGTTGATAAAGATGGGCTGATAGTGTTCAGCGTGGCTCGCCATAAAGCGCAGGGAAGTCATTATACTAGTCTCTTTGAAATTGGATCTAACAAACATCTAGCAGTTTTTTAGGCCATAATTAACTTGATGAGATCAGACTCCTCTATGTGGGGTTAGAGTGTGCCTGCCTGCAAAAACTGTGATTAATCTGGCATGTGCACAGAGTGCGTAAGAGATGCGCGTCATACATTAGAAATTTAACTATGTCTTATAAAATGAAATGGAAAAAAGGTTAAGGAGGCAATCATTGCTGGTGGTATATTGGCGATTTTGTGCTCCAGTGTCACCTTTGGGGTTCTGAGCGTTAACGTTTTCAGGAAATCTTTGACATTGTGAGAATACCGAGCTTTATTCTCACTTCAGAAATGCTCCTTTGTTTCGAAAACACCTCTGAATGTCATTAAATACTTGGCCCAGCGGTGGGTTTCCTTAAACCCTTGCCGGCGGATGCATGGTAGCAGTTTGATTTTAAACATGGGCCAGACATTTTTCATAATATTCTTTTTTTCATCTTTATGTTTCACACATAATGCACATAGTATTATATACTTTAATACGAATGTATTTGGAGCTGAAGATTAATTTTGGGCAGCTGGTTGTGCAGTAGTTAAGGTGTGTAACCCTATAATCTGTCATGAATCAGTAGATCGCTGGTTCAAATCCCAGAAGAGGCAGTGTTGTTTTGCCTTTAAGCAAGATATTCACTCATAATTGCTTCACTAAACACCCAGCTGTATAAATAGGTAGAGTGTAAAGTAACACGCTCTCTAAGCTGCTCTGGGTGTAGGTGGCTAAGAAAATAAGATTTTCCAGTCAGTAACTATTTCTAAATTAAAACCAAGGGGAAGTATTAAAACCAGGTTGGAAACTGCAGGCCTTCAAGAAGCAGGTGATCCTCGCAAGTGCTATTGACAAATGCGTTGTCCAACAATATACTTTCCCTGGGTTTGAAGGTTGAAAAATAGCCATCTAATGTGCCCCTTACGTTTGAGGTTCTTTTGTTGTGGTGTCGTTTTTTCGGTGCTGTTAATGAATGTTAAAGTCAACAAAAATCCATCCATCGGCGTGATTTTCGACCCTACCCTACGTCGGCTCTATGCATCCCAGTGAAGTCGGTGGGAGTTTCTCGCCTCATTTCCATACTTCTCTTATCATCTGAGAACACTTGGCAAAGACACCTGTGCTGGTAGAAATCAGCCGAATGAGCACACACGGGCCTGGAACGGGTACCAAGATATGCGCATAAATCCTCCCCTGTTTTAAATTTCTCTGAAACTCCTGGAGCCGTTTCTCTTCAACAAGGGACTGGCTCATCAGGCTTTGTCCATCACACGGAGGGCGTGGAGTCTCCCGAGAGGGCTCCCGCCAGCAGCCACTGCTCTTCCCCATTAAATTACCTGTCTCATGCTCTGACATATTCATGATGTTTCACCGATACAATAGAAATGCAACACCTTCCGCGGTGCCGGATGATCACTGCTGGGAAAATAAAGACGTTCTTCAGAAGTGTTCCCTCCCTCTCTCGCTCTCTCCCGCGTGTTAGCGCCGCGCGTCAGTCACAAAGCGGAGCCGGGCCAAGCTTCTGCTCGTTCTCTCGTTCTGCTTTCTTCTCGTCCGGCCCTTCATTTTATTTACCTCTCTCTGTGTTCTACCTGCCTTTTCCATCTCTGTCTCCCTGGCTTCCTTTGTCTCCCTCCCCCTCATCCCCTCCCCGTTCTTACACCAACAAATCTCAGAAATAAGATGCCTGTCGTATTATTTGTGCACTGTTCTGCTCATTCATTGGCCACGTTGAGGCTAAGACAGTGTAGACATGGCGTGTGATGTTCAGTGGATTGGCTAGCCTTATGGCAGTCATACTCTCAACACTTTTTTTCACTATGTTTCTGGTTTCCCGGGGTGCTCCGTCGGGCCTCTGCTCCTGTTACCGTGTGAACCCCGTACACCCCCGGAACCTTGGCCCCCCACCCTCCTCTCCCTTCTTCTCTCTACCCTCCTTGGCCCGCCAGGCTGTTTGCAGCACTTACTGTATCGTCCAGGAAGTAAATGTTTATTATGGCTGGCAACACGATTCCCCAGTTTGCTTTGTCTCTTTCATGAGTTTTTCATGCGGGCTGTCAGTTCTGTTTAAATTTTTTGGGTGTTTTTTGGTACTGCTATTTACCATGCTAATCCCATAGCAGGGTCTGTGGGAACCGCCTCTAATCCGGCCGTTTTGACAGGGGGCTCCCTGGGGAGCAGATTTATTTGACTGGTGCACAGTGGGGTTTGTGGATCGGCCTGCGAGTCAGGGTCCGTGGAGACAACAGGGGCCGAGGACCGGGGGCTGGACGTGCACAGGCCTCCAGGGTGGCAGGGCAGAGTATGCTCCATCCCTCTCTACTGCTGGTGACAGTCTTTGTCAATGGAGGCCAATGGACAAGATAAACAAGAGTCCTCCATTTAGGTACAGAAACGCACACACACAGGCACACACACACACACACACTCTCTCTCTCTGGTCGCACACGCGCCCACACACCCACACACACACACACACACACGCTCACGCTGCGGGCACTCGCACACAC
>JAOYSI010010216.1:0-10481 GCA_025775065.1 Hiodon alosoides
TTTGTGTGTGTGTGTGTGTGTGTGTGTGTGTGTGTGTGTGTGTGTGTGTGTGTGTGTGTGTGTGTGTGTGTGTAACTTAAATAAGACAGATATTACAAACGATATACTGATTGGGGTCCAAAATAAGAGGACTGATTATTCTCACACTATATGTTTGTTTTGATAGGCAGAATTGGTTTGACGTATGTATAAATATCTGATTTCAAAGTAAAAAAAATAAATAAAAGAAGTTATTTTAGATTTTCTGATTATACTTTTAGAAGCTGGTTTGTTGAGAATTTGGGTTTGGAAAGAAGAGCACACAAGAAAATATCAGTATATAAAATATCAGTATTCATTCTTTAACTTATTAAATTTAACAAATTGCAATAATAATCATCCAAATAATATTATTATTATTAATAATAATAATGCACCCTCTGATTTGATCAGTTGGTAATTATAATTATTGCAATTATTTAAGGTCGTAATTATTATTTAATAACTTTTTAAGTACTTTATATTGATTCTGCAGCTTTTGTTGCATTCAGTAGTTGGTCTATTCTTAGCATAACATTTAGACATTAAAATAATTCACATTAAATGAATTAAATTAAATAAAAACATTAAAATTCAATGGCTAACTGATCCTTTCCTGAATACATATATTTCATATAGTTTAGACTATTTGGCCTAAAAGACGGATTTGATGTTAACGTTCAATTAATCCTAATCCTTCACCAGAACTAATTAATAGAAAATATATAATGAGAAAAATTTCAAGAAAAAAAGTATTCTAAATATCAATTTACAAATTACTCCAAGCTAAAGACAAATAGCCTTGCAGTTAGCTTTAACCTAAATGAAAGAAAGTATATATAAATCTAGTATGTTATAATGTAAAAACACACTGCTTAAAAACACATAATTGCTTTGATATGCATTTTTATTTTAGCTAAATTTCAACATTCATAACAAATGTTTAAGAGCACACTGAATCTACTGAAGACAAAA
Source organism: Hiodon alosoides (assembly GCA_025775065.1). NCBI lineage: Eukaryota > Metazoa > Chordata > Actinopteri > Hiodontiformes > Hiodontidae > Hiodon > Hiodon alosoides. The sequence continues at coordinate 994 of JAOYSI010010216.1, forward strand.
TTTACGATTACATGACAATGGATGGTCACATAACTTTTCTATATTCTCACTGGAGGCCATGGGAAGCAAAAGCTGCAATTTAAAAATGGCCCAATCTGTGACACATTCAGTTGCTATTACACTGAACTTAAAATCCTCCCGTTGGTTTAGGTTAGCAAGAGAACAGTCCTAACAGTATTATCCCGCATTATGAATGAATGAAACCTGGTGCCATTGGTAGCCTACGCCTGTTACTCTTTCTCAATCGTTGCCTCTCACGCCTTTTCCCTCCATTTTTCTCTCTCACACAGGGGCGCTTGTAAGACTTTGAAGGTCAACCCTGCACTCCCCTAGCTCCTCAACCCATCATTTGTCTCATCCATGCACATAAGGCAAGCTACAGTTCTTCAACCCGCCCCTCTTCTTTCTTTATCGCTCCCTCTCTCCTCTCTCTTTGCCATTGACTTCCAGCAATTGGTCTAGAATACGGAGTCGACAGTCGACAGCCGAGAGTCATGCAAGACTTAAACTTTTGACCCTCAACTTTTTGACCCCACCGAATATAAGCTCCAGTCAGCGTAACCACGATTAGATTCACGTTCACTAGATCCAAGTAGAAAGAAGGAACGCCTTTTTATAAAGAAATTTACAATATGAGATGTATCTATATATTTTGGGGGTTTACGTGAAAGCTTCAACGAAAAAAAACTAAACATTGTTCCATAATAGTAATGTACTTAATTGCAATTGTGTTTTTGCTATTGATCAAGAGCACTAAAGTAATTTCGGTTTGATCAGCTTTAACACATGGTTTGTACTGATAACGAACGGTTCATTCTAAACCAAATGAAACCAGGTTTAATTGCCAGTTTAAATGTTATATATGCCTACGTTCTTTTCAGGCTGATTTGTACCCGAAAGCGCCCTTGCCTCACTCGACGGCTATGGACTTGGTCTAAAGCGGGCTCTGCTGGAAAAAGAGGAGCATTACACTCTCAGAATTGCTCGGATAACAATTGTCAATTCAAAATATTCATAATTTTTAACCTCGCGCCGCTTAAACAAATGCAATCTCTATTTGGAACCTCTTATTTTTAAAAGCATTCAGCCCTGTGAGTTACCATAGTCGTGCAGTGTGCTCTATATATGTATAATCTGAAAGAAGTAAATGTAAAAGTCTACTCCTAACAATGCTTAGTTTAAGATCATTACACTGTTGATAAAATGGAACGAGGGACCCCGAAACAGATGTTTACTTGCTACTGGTTTGATATTGTCACTTGATCCACTCTGAAGTAAATCGAAACACTACAACCATGCCTACATCGTACATCGTAAAGCAAGCCTGTACTTCCATTTGTTTTAATGTTTCAGGAAAGGTGTGTACAAACTTCAAATTAAATTGATTGTCATGAGAACTTACTTATCGTTTTGAATTAGTTGGTTTTTAATAGACTTACAACAAAGTGTAAAATGGCTTATTAATTCACATTAATACGTTTAACAACGCAATTTATTCGAAAAACATATTCAACGATAATAACAATAACGACGTTAAACACATTCTGTGGACAGAACAACAAATTGCTTCAATCTGGGGGTTGCACTTGATTTTTAACATCGGCTGTTTAAATCAGCAATTTCATATCTCTCTCTATCAGATAATTTCACTGATCATTATGTATTTTAATACACATGGAAACACACACTTAAAATATTGCATTTAAATACACATTATTAAACGCTCACAGGATAACACACAAATAATATAAGACCTAAAAAACTCGATAATCTTATCAGAACAAATAGCAAATATAAACACAACTTTTATCGTGTGCTCAATATCTTATCTGGTAGTCTCAATTGAGGTGTTATTCATCCGAAATCGCAAACACAGGACATACATAACGATTTAAAGTCTGCTAAAAAAATAAAGTAGAACAACGATAAAAACACAGGATAAAATAATAAAAAATTTTGATCATTTCTGTCTAAACTTCTTGTAAATATCTTGTAGGAAACCGAGTACACAGGAGTACAAAGATAAGTGCTATTACGTTTTAGATTTGTCCAAGACGATGTGTAAACATGAGCGGGATGGTGTAATTGTATGTGATAAACACTGCGCATTGTTGTCAGCCTGTGCAACGATACAGAGACCCTCTGCAGAGTTCGTCTGCTGACCTTGCAATGATCCCAGGCTTATGAATTATTAATGAGATATGCGCGCAGATTACCCCTATCAATATGCAAAACACATTATACTGTTAAAATGGCAATTTAATCTTCAGTAATCGCTAAAATGACGTTTCTGGCTTGTGCCAAGAAAATTGGCAAGGTTGGGTTCGATGTCGCAGTTAACAGTTCTTTAAATTATTTTAAGTATATCTGCAATAAATAAATAAAGGGATAATTTAGATGTGTAAAAAATGTATACCATCTTAGTTTAATCTGAGCTCAGAAATACCTTTTATACCACCCTCAAACCACACACATTTAAACGTTTGTGATTAAACTTTATCGGGAAAAAATACATTGACTTAGTTACTCACCAACACACTTGCAAAAATGGTTTTTGTCTACTTATACTAATACGTCTCTCTGATCGAAGTGATACGAGCTTGAATGGTTGGTTTGAAACGAAAGCAGTTTACTTAAGACTTTGCGAGTCTGAGTCACTGGACTCGACTATCAACTTCAAAGTGGGAGCACACATCGTGCTGAAAAGCAGTGCGTGGGGCAGAGTACTTCTAACTTTATAATGTGCTCACTTGCGACAGGACATTTATATAGTATGCCGTTAGCTTTGGAACCCTCTTCCTAGAAAGATTTGGGATTGCTATTAGTGTTTTAAATCGAGTATTAAGGATTTAAAAAATGATATTATATCCCTGGGTTAGGCCTATATGTTTTAACGATTTGTTGCATTTGCTGTATGTTTCCTTAGCAATCTGAGACGAATGATTTTAAGGCTATATAAAATAAAGTTAATCATTATTATGAGTTTGTTATTGTAATTAAGGAAAGGAAGCCGCCTTTCTCGCGGTCAGAACTGCTCTTTCCTGTTTATACCCCCAAACCTCCTTACTCTCCTTGACTAGAGAACAGGATGAAAAAGTAGTATGTTCCGCAAAAGCGACGAATGCACCACTGTATTTAATACCGCATACTGATATACCAGTGGGCCTACTAATAGCGATTGTTCGAGAAAGCATGCATGTTATGCTAACAATGAACATGGAATATACATTTATACCGCGTCGTCACAGCCCAGAGAACTCTGTTTTGCAATTATTTGTTTGAACATGACGTGTTACTGATTTTCTACTGACATAGGACAATAGTATTAGTAGGCAAATTATTACCAAAAAAAATGTGTAATGTGTCATTCTTGCAATTAGTGTGTGTGTGTGTGTGTGTGTGTGTGTGTGTATATATATATATACTTATCAGTAAGTCAATTTTGTCTTCCTAGCGCTTCGCATGATTAAAAAAACATAAATTTTATAACATGTTAAAACTGACAGCAGTAAAAAGTTTGTCCAATATCTGAAGTATCCTCCAAACCAAGTGGATTCTAGAGGGTTCTGTATTTTATGTCCTTCTGCAATCGTATCTTAAGCACTTTGAATACTTCGAACGCATTCTGAAATAAAAAATTATGAAGGCTACGAGTGATTCTAACCACATTTTTTTTTAGCAATGGACACTAGTTTTGCAAAGGCGTACTGACCGCAAACGTTTTGCTGTTAAGATTACCGGCGAACTGCTTTTAAAAATCATTAATGCAAATATATGTATACTTACTAATGGGTATTTATTTTTTAAGAGACAGTAGGTTGATTGACATATCTGATTCGTTAAAGGGAACATCTGTGACTGTTAAATAGGCTACAACAAGTTTTTTGGGGTTGTTGGAGGCTGGTTGGCTACCTTGTGCGAAACTTTGGTAAAATACCTTAATGACTAAGCAATCACATGTGCGCAATAAAATCGCTAGTTTAGTTAAATCCGAAACACTGATTTGTCCGTAATATTTAGAAACGGAGTACAATAGGGCCATCAGTGTCATAAATAGAATGATTCATAGGCAGCAAATTCTGATCTCACAGGAGGTTTCAGGTAGAATGTATTTATACCAAATAAAAGTGAACAGTCCGTATTAAGGTACCGTGAAGTTTGTCGTGCGAATGTATTTATATACATAACCCTGAAGATCCAGAAGTAGAGAATAAAATGTTACTACTTTGAAAGCTCCCGTTTGTAAACTGTAAGTAAAATAATTTCAGGGCCTAAAGCACTTACCGGATCAATGTTTTCTGAAATGATCAAATTATTAAGATTTATAATTTTGTTGTCGCATATAAAATTAAGTCATACCTACAGCTGCATGTAATGTATATAATATTACATGTGAATGAGAATATGGCGTTTCATTCGCCATGCCGACATTTTTTTAAAGAATTTTAATATGTTTTGCATGCTTGCAAAGAAGGGAAAAGCTTGATGATACGTTTTTACACTGCATTGGACAAGTCTAATACAGTTAGTGATATAATTGTGAGCTTGTTCTACGCCAGGTAACATTGCAGTAGGAACTAATTTTACGTGTTTTACTATGAAACCAGGTCGATAATAAAACAACTTTCTCAATTGCATTATAAAACAAAATACTAAAGATGGCACCATAAATAACACAGATAAAAGAGATAAATAAATAAACAGTAAATAGGTTGCATACAGGTTGGTATTGTAAACGTATCAGCTATTGGAACATGTAAATTTAACCGATGATTACCGTACAAATATAATTGGATGGCCTATTGGACGTGTTTAAGACAGCTGAAATGCTTTAATTTTACGGAAGTTCAACTACACACCAAAACAGTAGAACAGCTCGCGAGCTGACAAGGAAAATTAATTAAAATGCAATTAAAGTTATTCCCGCCTACAACCCTACTCTCTCGAAACCCAATCGCCAGCCAGTTTATAACAGTATAGCAACAGGACTTACTTTGATATTATTATCTCCATATTTCCGACTTCGAAAAATCTGTCTTAACCACACTCTAGTCTCGTCGAGTACGAAAGCTAGGCTTTGGAGCTTGTTTAGCCGAGTGCGCAGTCGGTACTGACCCTTTAGAATCCCTTCGAAGCAGTTAAACCGTCATTCGCATTCTAGAAGGTGAAATATATAGTACATTGTCAACTCCCCAAAACCATAAAACTAACTTTATGGACCCCACGTGACTTTTGAGAGCCAGTAAGGGGTATCTGTCTATGGCCTGGGTGATTCTTACGATTTAACTTCAAGATAAAACCCTCATCCATTTGACATGTAAATGTCATAGCTACTTCTGGTATAGTTTGGCAAAGAGTAAAGCAAATTATCAGAACGCAAGCAACCAGGCAGCGCAAGGCAGATGGCTTGTTGGCACGAAATCTCTACTGCGCTCAAAAGTAAAGTAAGAACTGTCATAATGGTGGGGTAAGTTTAAAAGTTCAGTGCTTGTTTACTGATGTCATGGCTTTAAGTAAATAATTAGGTATGAAAAAATCATTACTGAGCTATAATCCTACTTTTTGGATATCTGCTTTCTATGTAGATTCCTTACCTTATTGTATTAACCCGCTGTTAACATTGAACAGACAAGGTACACCATTGCATGTGGTTTAGTCATGCATCACAGAACTTGATCCTAAGTAGAAAACATTCTTATTATTTATTGATGGTTGACTTTGATTTAGCTGGGTTTAAAAGGTTTTGCTGATGATTTAGAAGACTTGCCACATAGTTGAGTGACTTGATCAGGCCACAGTGCATCAGATTGACGGGGAAATTTCAGGACAACCAGTATTATAGTATTATTTGTTGTGCGTATAACTCACATATCATTCAAATGAAAAAAACAAACAAACATGTGGCACATTTAGTAACTTCGTTTTGAATAACTCAAATGTGGTCACTAGGGGATGCAATTAGGCATTTAAAAACGGGGCCCAAAAATTAGTCGGCAATGAAACTCCCCAGTTCCAGTTTTGGATATGCAAATGTAATTGATTTTGAAAATACGCATCGTACATATTGTGTTTTTAGATTAGGTAAATGTTTCCCTGCATAGTGAAATTATGTATTCAGCCTCCTCGACATGTCTGTTCTGAATAAGATATTTTTTTATTTTATTTTTTACTCCAAGTTAAGCTACAAACAAATACAAAAAGCTTGTTGGCAAATTGCTTACAGGCAGTCGGACATGACAATTGCCATTTTTTCATTCACACTGCCTACTACAAAGAGCTTATTGGTCACATTAAAAATGTCTAATATATACATCCTTTCTGAAACATATGAATGATCCCATAATATACAATTACTTTTAATACAATTATGCTCATATGGACTGAGAGACTAAAGTAATCTGGATTCCTTAACAATTTTTCTGCTTTGTTTTTTTATTTTTAAAATATAAATCAAGGATTTGGACACGTGAAAAATTAAATGGAATAATGGCAGGAAGTATATTTAAAGTATATTTAAAACCAAATAGGAAAAAGAGCACGCTGAAAGTCCTGCAAATCACTACAGCTGCAACTATAGCTACTTTCATTGTATTGGGTCAGAGGAGTGTTTAGCTCGTAAACATAAAACTATACACTCGATTGTAAATAAGTTAAAACATTGAAAAACTCACATGCTAACTTTCAAGAAAGCATCAACAGCACTTGCACATGGACGCTATGTATACCAACAACTACGGGCATGAGAGAGTATTTATTTCTTCAGTTTCCAAATAATAATTAAACAACGACAGATAAACACAACAGTTTTTGTATTATAAGTACCACAATCGAATCTAAGTTGTCTACAACATCAACAACATGCCGAAAGGTGACGCCCTGTACAGTGCTTGGTAGTAAGGTTATTTTGTTTTCTTTTTATTCGCGTTTACACCATATATTACTTTAGTGAACATTATGGCTGGAAAGCACTACCTACGGTAGCCAAGCTCATGCTTTTCAGTTTATTGTCTTTCTTCCATTTCATCCTCCGGTTCTGGAACCAGATCTTAATTTGCCGTTCCGAGAGACACAGCGCATGGGCTATCTCTATTCTCCTCCTCCGGGTTAGATACCTATTGAAATGGAATTCTTTTTCCAGCTCTAGGGTCTGGTAGCGGGTGTACGCGGTTCGGGCCCTTTTTCCATCTGGTCCAGTCATATCTGAATAGCATGGACAAAACGTAATAACCGTTAACGGAAGTGCACCGTCTCTGAATCATAGAAGCATACAATAAGTTTGATATACACGTTCCTACACACGAGTAAATCAAATAGCTACGATTTTACAATTCACGTATAAAACAAAGTGAAAACTGTCAAATAGTGTAGGGTGTCGAGACCTGACTTTTTACGTTTTCTGGCTTTATCTGTTCTTCAAGTTTGGTTTCTAAATTTCCCCGTCTAAGTAATTTCCCGACACAAACATTTTGCTTTAGTATTTCGCATACTCTCACTCAGTTCTTCAGTGGCTAACCCTCCCTCCGCAACCCTCCATTCCACTGTTTCATTTCCGTTCTTTCTCAATCAATTGTTTAACATCTTATTATCCCGCAGTAAACAAGTTCCCACACGAAATAAAGTTTTCGATGGAATAAAAACTCTCCTAGCCTCTCTTTCCCCTCTCCCTCCCTATTCCTATCCCCCTTATTTCAGTTTACAAGGCTACTGACTTGGAAGATTTATGGCGCTTTCGAGCGTTACTCTGAAATAAAGCCCGATTCAGACAATACAGTAAATAACTCAGAGTGAAACACACTGCCCTATAGAGAATAAAAACAATAAATACAATACGTATATACCATGGCTAATATGTAGTTTCCTCATCCAGGGAAATATCTGAGGCGCTTGCCCATCGGTCGATGTTGTAGTGGTGGAGGCTGCTGTAGAATCTTGCTGCGGCTGTGATCGGGGATTTGGATTGTTGCTTCTGTGAGTGCTTTCCTCAGTCTCGGAAGACGCGCTGGTTTCATCTAATTCTGTGAAATGTGTGCTGTTGTTGCTGATTGTGGCGACGCTCTGGTCGGAAGGGGGCGAGGGATTTTTGGGTCCGAGTGTGTCGCTGTTGGAGCAAGGCAGGGGCTCAGGAGACGAGAGCGAGCAACTAGACGGTTGTCTGAACCGCGTTTCCGGGGCTGGAGACTGAAAACCTCGAGAGTTATCCCCAACAGCCCCGAAGTGCCCGGTGGTAGTTGAACGATTGACGCTTAGGTCCATCCCATTGTAGTTGTAGCCGTAAGAGCCCGAGTGCATGGTGCCGGAGTCCCTGTACGAACCGCTCATAGCGCTGCTGCTAGTTCCATAATTTAGTAACTGATAGTCGGGGCCATTTGGATAGCGCCCTGAGAACGAGTTTACAAAGTAAGAGCTCATTTAGGTTATTTTAGAGGGCTTGATTTGTAGATCTTGGTCGTTATAAAGCCGTGCTTCACGATTTATGATGTATTAATGAATTATAGCAATGCACTGTACTTCGTTTTTGCGATGTATGCGGCCAAATAAGGGGGTGGGGGTGCGTTTTAGTGTCACGTGCTTTTGTTGACCAGTCGTAAATTCTCACTGATGACTTCAAGAGGTAATTCATGCTCTATGGTTACAAATGATGACGAGATGAGAATCGTTAGGCTAGAGTCAATGTGAGCCTGCCAATGGCTGTGTTCCGTGTTAGCAGAGAGCGTCACCTACTGGGAATATAATTTATTACACAAATGGAAGGTCTTTTCAGTTTTTTATTTGGCCTTTTATATTATCTTCATGAGATATAAATGATTTGTGCATTGCATTGTTAATATCTGTAGTTTGAATCACAATGTCGTACAATTAATGCAATGATTTAATTTTAACGCCGTTAATTGTGCATTGTTTATTGAGACTACAAATTCCCAATAAAAACTATTTCTCAAAACTGTGATTTTATCAGTTTTTATTTCTATAAATTCGATTTGGATTCTAAAATGTATTGATACTTTATTGAAAGTTAATATAATACGGTTTACGAGGGTGTAATAACAATAGCAACCGTAACAACAACAATAATTAACGTAATATGTGTTAAATAAACACATTTATGTAATAAAAAATGTATTAATTAATGTTTTTAATTGATTATCTTTTTTTTATTTCCAAAAGCATGTCCTATTAGATTACCAACCAAATTTGCTAAGGGACTGTCCAATTCTTTATTATACTTCAGACAATGACAGAATGTGGAAGTAGCCAACATATAAATAGAGGAACCAAGGGGTACTACAATATCATTTATATTCTCTAATACACATGTAGCTATGTATATATTTCTCGGCGTTTTTCCGTTAGATTTGGATTCTTTTCTGTTTTACATTATATGGAGCTGACATTTAACTGTACTAAGCACTGACACTAAAACCAGTAGTTGTTTAATTCACTAAATTAACACACATAATGCATTTTTTTGTGGATACCTGTTCACGCAT
>JAOYSI010010217.1:0-10480 GCA_025775065.1 Hiodon alosoides
CCCCCCCCCCCCCCCCCCCCCCCCCCCCCCCCCCCCCCCCCCCGCCCCCCCCCCCGCCCCCCCCCCCCCCCCCCCCCAACCAAAGGGAATCACTAAGTACCATACCATCACACAGAAAATTGGCAGTCTCACGTCGGGGAATACCGAGAGATCAGCATCTTAGATGTTGCAAGTTTTCCAGAGGGACCAGACTGCTGCATTAAAGAAAGGTTTTGGGACAAAACTGACCTGATCTTAGGCCACATAAACTGAGTTCTCCCCTGTTTGCACCTTCAACGTGTTTTACATAAAAACCCAAGGAAATCTGGTTCTTTCTAGTCCATTCAGTGGCTCTACTGGACAGTTCAAAACAGTGACAGCACTGCTGTCCCACTCTCAACACCGTCTCCTTCAAAGGGCAAAAACAAGCTTGCCTGGTACAATATTTGCATGGATATTTACCTAAGAAGTAGAGAAGTAAATGTGGATACTCGTATTCACGTACACACACACTCTCACAAGCACCCACAAACTGCTTATGCCACTGGTCCAAAACAAAAAATTTTTGTTGTGCAGACATGCAGAGAAATACACAGTGACACACACACACACACACACACACACACACACACACACACACACACATACACACACAGATATATACACACTAACACATAGGCCCATACGCTTACATTTACACACATGCATATGAATAGACACACGCACACATTTTTACACACACATACCCACACAAACTCACTAACTAAAACGTTGCTGCCTGTATTCTATCGAAAGACTGTTACAAAAAGCAAAAAACAAAAGAAAAGGCCAATAGCCCTTTCCGTCTGTCTCTCGACCGTTTCATGTAGGCCCGGTACTGTCTAAACCCATAAACAGCGGAAAGTAAGATTGTGTCTCAGGGCTACTTTCCACCTACCACTATTTTCCCAGCATCTTACAGTAGAAGCTGTGGCTGGAAGCTCGGCAGCCCCATTTAACTAACCAGGGCCAGCATAAAGGCTCATAATGCACATGAAAGCACACATAGCTGCGTAGCCCAATGCTTAAGAAATCTGCACAGTTCTAATTACTGTGATCCCTTACTTTCACAAGCTTTTCATCCCTCTGCTGGGCGAAGGTCCATTTTACTGTGTTTTACTCTTAATTACATATATACACTCTCAGTCTCAATCTCATTTTCTTGACTGTTTTTGCAGGAGGTGCTGTCTAGAGACAGGAACGATCGTGGCAACTAACATGTGATCCGACAGATTCAGTAGAAAAAAACCCAATTAATCAATCTGAAACTGAGAAAGTTAATGGCCCTCTTTGTTCAATTCCAAAATACTAAAAAGTCAAATCTAAGTTAGATGTGTTCAGCAGGTTTTTTTCAGTTGCCAAAAATCCTACAGACTTTTTTAATGTTCCTTTTTGTCTCATGCCTCTCCTGCTTGACGCAGTTTGGGCGTAATGAGCCGAACTCCCACAGACTTACATTTCCTTCATGGCAGCTGCGGTTTGTTCTGTGCAGTTTGTCTCCGAGTTCCTTTGCCCTGTGTGCCCAATCTGGTGTCGACTTCGATCTAAAAAGTCAGGAAGCTGGCTAGCCCCTCCCACACAACTCAGAGATTGGCCACAGCTCTCCGGGAAGGAAGACTCACACTTGACACTGACTGACAGAATCTGGTAAATTTCCACATCTCCCAAAGTCTCGGAACTGGTGGAGTTGACCCTTGAGGTTGCCGTGCAGCTCACAGGGCAACAGTCCGACACAATCTCAGGAGAACCACAGTTAAAGAAGGGCAGCCGTGGGGTGTAGGGTCTGGGTGCTGGCCATGAAACCAAAGGTTTCTGGTTCAAATCCATAAACGGTAGTTTCTGTGTTTGTCCCTGAGCCAGGTACCTGAACCGCTGTAATAAACATCTAGCTGTAATGTGTCAAACTGGGCCAGGCACTTCACCTGAATGGCTGTAGTAAACATCCAGCTGTAATGTGTCAAACTGGGCCAGGCACTTCACCTGAATCGCTTCATTAAATACCAAGTTGTTAAAAGTATTTTTTTTCATTGCTACTTATTTCATTTATAAAATAGTTTATTTCAATTTTCAACAAAGACACCCACTTAATAAAAATGTGTATACATGATTTCCAAATTTAACAAAATGGGGTATCACTGGAAGAGGGTTAATATTTCTGCAAGGCAATATAATTGAACCGTTCTGCAGAACATCTCTCACGTTGTCTACATGGGAAAAATACAACTTCTCATAACAATGAGGAGCAGTGTGTCTTTGGCATGAAATTGCAGAATTTTCAAAAACAAAAACAAAAACTTGTTTTTGTCTACATTTTGTGAGTGAAAATAGTACTTTAATCAGAAACAGACTGAAGCGATGACCACATGACCACATGACCACATCTTTGTAAGAAAAAGTTTAGAAGTAGGGTTCCTAGGGTCACTGTAACCATTGGGAGATTTTCAATTGGCATAGGAACCGTGGCCCTTGACCTGAATTGGTTCCCTTTAAAGGTTAAGAGACCAAACCTGCCAGGGAATCCTATGGCTCAGCTCAGCCCAAGCTGCAACATGGGCTCTCCTTCCCTGGCACCAGCTCTAAGAAACATTGCGTCTTCCGCAGCCGGCGACATCTCGAAACTATACTCTTTTCAGATGTAGTTCTTGTAAAAAACTAAGAACTTCCTACCTAGGCCACTTCCATAATATTCGCTATGGTTTCAGTTATCAGCATTACAGCGACCATAAGGAAATTTACAGTGCGAATTCCACAGGGTAGGTAATTCAAATGTGGCTCGGTGTTGTTAGTTGTCGGCATAGTAACAGCCTGATATTGAAAGGTAACCATTCGTTACCAGGTAACCAGCTGGCACCATTAGAAACGAGTCAGCTCTGCAACACTGGTGAAAACTTCCTGTTTGCAAAGGGAGCCCCTGATAATACTTTCAGCCAAGTTTACCTGACAAGCATTATAATAGTGACCAAGATGACTGCACAACAACCAACCAATCACCACACTGACAAAACAGATGCTGAAGGATTTTAGCACAGGCCAACACAGAAAGGCTAGTTTTTGTAAAGTAATGTGCAGCCACCCAAGCCAGCATCACAGTACAGAATGCTGTAGATGACTCAAGTGTGTGGCTCATTAACTTTGCACATACGTTGTATATTACCCTGTGTTTATTGTAGCACTCCCTATGATTCTGTCTGAGCGGAATTATGCAGGCAGCTGGAATGAAACAACCTTGTCACTGGAACCTTGTGACAAAAGAACACTTAAATACCGACAAAAATAAAACAGACCTTCCAAACTGGGCCTTGGATTCCACAAGCTTCTCCTCACCAGAATACCTTTGTCTCGCCAGTGGAAGAAGAGGACTGATAGGAGAATTAAGGCCCTCTAGTCTGAAAGACACAGATGCACAAAGAGGTTTGAATGTACCTACCACAAAAGCACCCTTACCTTAATGTGTAAGGACCCTAACCTAACCACATAAGCACCCTATCCCTAATGCGTAAGCACCCAAACCCTAATGCATAAGCGCCGTAACATTACCACATAAGCACCCTAACCCTAAAGCAAAAGAACCCTAACCCTAATGCGTAAGCACCCTAACCTTAATGCATAAGCACCCTAACCCTAATGCGTAAGTACCCTAACCCTAATGTGTAAGCACCCTAACCGTACCGCATAAGCACCCGTACCCTAATGCGTAAGTACCTAACCCTAATGCATAAGCACCCTAACCCTATTGTGTAAGCACCCTAACCTTACCGCATAAGCACCCTAACCCTAATGCGTAAGTACCTAACTCTAATGCATAAGCACCTAAACCTTAATGCATAAGCACCCTAACCCTATTGTGTAAGCACCCTAACCTTAATGCATAAGCACCTTAACCATATTGTGTAAGCACCCTAACCTTAATGCATAAGCACCTAAACCTTAATGCATAAGCACCCTAACCCTAAAGCATAAGTATCCTAACCCAAATGTGTAAGCACCTAACCATAACGCAAAAGCACTCTAACCCTTTTCTAACTCTAATCTACTGCCATGTCCATGAAAACATCTCTGTCCAGATAGCAGCAGCCCTGGGGGGGCGGGGGCATTCCAACTTCAGGTTTTATTCAGCAACAAGTGGAACAGTCTGATGTGTAGTTATATGGAAATAATGGTGGTCAACATGTGGTCTAGCGGGAACAAACTGGTGGTCAGCAGGTGGTCTATGTGGAACAGACTGTTGGTCAACATATGGTCTATATTGAACAAACTGGTGCTAAATTTATTGTCTGTGGAATAGCATAGTTGCCAGTTAATGGTTTATGTGGAATAGAGTAATGGCAAGAGTTTATGGTTATGTTAAACAGACTGATTGTCACTTTATGATCTATGTTTAAAAAGACTGATGGTTAATTTATGTTCTTTTTGGAACAGACCGACTTTCAGTTTATGGTCTATGTTAGACAGATAGTCAGTTTATTATGTTTTTGTGGGACAGGCTGATGGTCAGTTTATGGTCTATGTGAAACAAACTGATGGTCTGAATATGAGCTTGTTTAATACTTATTTATTTTGGTTTTGGGCTTTATACAAGTTTGAAGACTAACAACACAGCCATTACAGCCCATCACTGGTATTGCGGTTCAATAATGATTTTCCATGTCTGATGCAGTCAACATCAATGACTTGTTGCCTTGATAACCTCACATAGGAATTTTTTTAATTCTGCAAACTCAAAGCAAGCAAAAAGCATTGGTGAAAATGTTACAGGTGAAGTGATCATATGCCCTATTGTAAAATCATCTGGATCATATGCTCCTCAAGATATTTTCACTGAATGTCAACCAAACCCAACTGGACTGAAAGCTTCTGTGACGTTAATAATCAGCCTGAACCAATTGGAAAATATAATCTTTAAAGAAAATTTGGAAAGCCAAAAAACACTCAAATTTTTCTTTTAGTTTATTATATAATTTGTGTAGGATTTTTTTTTTTCTGGGGGGAATTTACATGGCTTAACAATTTACCCAGCCACATATTTACTGAAACAATTCAGTTAAGACCCTCTCTCAGTAGTAAGGCAGGCCCCTGGAAGGATGTGAACCCACAACCTTCCTGCCACAAGATTAAATACTTATCACCACAGGCTGCCTGTACCATAAACGCACTAAACATCACACAACACTGAACACATGTACTAAACATCAAAGAACACTGAACGCATGTATGAAACATCACAGAACATTTATCACATGTATGAAACATCACAGAACATTTATCTCATGTATAAAAACATAACAGAACATTTACCACATGTATAAGCATCACAGAACACTGTACGGAATGCTTGCTCAATGCATTGCATTTAAATGTCGAATGTATTTAATTGTGAGGATTAAATCTTATTAAATGTACTAAAATTATTTTAAAATGAAAATTTATAGTAAATGTCAAATAACAAGCGGTTTAAATTGAGTTAATAATATTTTAAATTGAAAATAAAAACTATTTTGTCACAGTTGCCCTCCCATAGCTACAGTGTAGGATTTATGTTAGTTTGTAATTGAAAAAAAAGTTCATTCAAAAATCTTAATCTGACACCACTTCTATCGGCCCTCTTTTCTCCGCGGTAATCAGAAAGGCACTGTCTGTCAATTGTTCAGCAAATGACCTCAAATTCGTCTAGAAGGACATTGTGCCGTTCATGTTCACTTTTTATTTTATTTGAACACCCCGCCCCCTGGATGCTTTTTTGTAAACTTTATTAATCAATCGAGTTTAACTGCGTATATTGTCTTTTAATTATATGTTTTGCTTGTGGTTTTAGAGTAATAGAGTAATTTGTTATGGCTACTAAAGCTAGATTCCTTGAAAGTTTATCTCGATTACATTTTAAATTAAATATTTCGTCCACATAATCAAAATGTAGACAATTGCGTTACAAATGTGTCCTAATGTTTATTGCAGTGAGTGTAGAGTGATTGTATGTTCAACGTAATTGTGAATGAAGAAAGGCAGCGGCAGCAGCTCACATTTCCCCAACAACTTGTAACTTCTGGCGCTCCTATCTTGAGGTCAGCGACTCTGTGTGAGTGAAACGGCGTTTGCTCTATATGTCGCGCGGTGGTTGTAGTGGTCTACGTCCATGAAGGTAACTGGTGATTTCATGACAGAATTTAAAAAGGGCTCTGCGTTCGAAATTGTTGTAAACCGCGTCATTTGTTAAAATGCGACCGAAATAGAAGGTGTGAAGTGTTTTATAATACTAGTGACCGAGCAACACATTTCCTGATGTTTGTTAAACAACAAAGACCATCATTTGGAACCATCGTCAGAGATATAAGACCTACTTTACCTATTCGTCAAAATATGAACAAACGTATTTTTATTTGGTGACCAAATTATCCGCTGACTGCTCAAGCTGTAGCACACATAAACCACGTAGGCTGCTAATCAACATCTTGGCGATGACATACGATTACACTCACAAAAATCTAATGAAATATAACAGAAAAACGATGTAATGTTGGTATGTTTTATACAACCTATAAGTAATACATTACTGAGACACGAGCTCCTTACATGTTCTGTTCTTGATATGAACTGACAGGTGGGTAGTTTATTATCAAAGAGATAGGTTAAAATAAAGACTTATAAATAATTGTTTACATTTCTGAGTATAAACGCCAAAAGTAAACAATTACCGTGAAGATTAAGCAGACAAATCAGTAACATATAGGCTACCAATAAATTCACATTGGCAAAAGCAACTCTTGTCTTTCGCCTTTTTCAGTCGACATGTGTTTAGGCGGCTCTGTTACCTGTTTACTTTGATTCGTTGTGCTGTCCCTTGTCTATTGTGTGGTAGCTGGTTGCTGAATGAGTGAATTACAATACTAAACTAATATTATACGCTTTTCTTTCTGACCTTTGTCTAATAAAATGAGTGAACGTTATACATCAGAACGAGTGGAAAAACACCAGCCTGCCTCCCCTCGTGAGAGGCGAGCGTCTTCTTAAAGCGCCAGGTTCCCGCAAATTAGTGCCGCTCGGCTGTCTCGCATCTTCCCGGGTGCATACATGTAAGAAAAACCTGTGATATGGTTAGCGGTCAACATGTTTAAGGTTAGGAAAAATCTTTCTCTGTGAAAACATCAGCAAACAGTTGTGTTTCTCCTATGAGGGGCTCCTATTGTTGTGTTTTGGCGCTCTGGGAATTGTTTAGTTTGGTGGTCCATTCCCTCTCTTTGTTCCTTCTGTCCTCTGGCGTCCACCTTAGGTTTTCTTGTATACATGAAACGTACTGAGCTTCCAATCCATGTTTTTGGAAAATGTGCTATTAGATGTTTGTGGCCATCTTCTTTTAATGCCGTAAATGTTTTTTTGCTGGCCTTGATCTTAATTTCGGGCTTTAATAATGTAGAGTTAAATTGGCTTTTGACCAGATAGTGCTAAGTTTTTGTTCCTTTTGTAGACTTATAATTGTAGAGATGATTCTGTAGTCTAAGAATGTTTGTGCGTTTAAGTTGCTGTGGGTTTGTGTTTTATTTTTTTGGTTTGCTGCCACGCTAAAGTTGGAGAAGATGGTCATTAGTGGAATGATTTTTCTTGTGTCCTGTTGTTTGGTGGACAAGTTGTTTTTTTCTGATCTGTCTGGGAAAATAATACCCCCTTGTTTTTAGTACTAAAAAAGGATTTCTGTAACCATTTAAAAAAAATGATTGTCTTTATCCTGAGCAATAGTGTTTTGTATCATTCTAACTGCTGTGTTCGAACCTACACTTTGTGGTTAGGATTAGAACCTGTGTTATGGGGTTAGTGTTAGGATTGTATTCTATGGGCTCGTTCCTTAATCTCATTGGCAGCAAGATGAAAAATGTCTTTGGCTTGCTTGCATGCCCTGGTTTTACGTGAGCATGTGGGTTTAATACCATATTACAGGGGCTCAGTCCTTACCATGTGAGGTATAAACGTCCGGACTGAAATAAACACCAGTAAATCTCCAAGTGAACAGCCAGCCTTCTAGTTGATGTCCATTTAGCTGTATACTTAGAGATCAGAGGGAGGTATTGAGATTGTATTTGGTCTTGGTAGGCCTTGCTTGGCTTCTGCAAGATAACCAAATGACTTGACGCGTGATAGTTCAAGATGGTCGCCTCACACTTAGATTACAACTAATGTGCCCTGGTCAATTGACTGCTTCTGCTTGCATTCGTGCCTCATAATGAGCATGTTTTGGCTCAACATAACCTTATTAACGCAGGAAGTACGTGCACCTAATCTTCTGCACTTTGAAAAGACAAACTGGGTTCTAGCTTCCTCTTCATACTATGCATGTCCTATTCTGTAGCATCCGGTTAAAATGCCACCTTGTGTGTCTGGAAAGAAAATATTTCTGCTGCAATGAGAATCATGGTAGACCGGGAAGATTTTGTTAATGCTGGCTGGACACTTCTGTTTCACCAACATGCCTCAAATCCCTTTTCCCCTACATGTGACTGCTGAATTTGAGAGTACGCTTCATTCATTAAACCAGCATTGATGCCTGTGTTTTAGCAAGAAAGTAAAGAAATGTAAAATGTATAAAATGTCAAATGAGGCTTTTTAGATGAAGTGGGAAATCTAAACTTAGGACTGACCCATCTACTGAACACCCTCTCAAGCTCATCATTGGTTAAAACAAAACAAAACATTGTATTACAGCCTTTGTTTTTTGTTTTTTATGCAGTCATCATCTGACAGCTACAATAATATATTTAAAAATCATGTGATATTTTTGATGTTTTTGATGTTTTGATGTTGAATATGTTTAGCCCAAGTGATATACACATTTTTAAACAATGTCTTATTAAACTCCTGAAATGTCAAAGAGATGTCATTTGCTGATTGTGACCGGGAGAGCACAGTGCTATTAATCACTAATGACTCCAAGCTTCTTTACTAATTAATAATGACTCTAAGAATTAGATTTTACTTATTTGAATCCATATTTTTAAAAATGAAAGGCTATAAAGTATTCACCGACCCAAATTAGACATCTTATAGCTGAAAGCCAGCCAGGATTTAAAAAATCTGAAAATGTGCCTTTTGAATTCTGGTGATGCTCACACAGCTATATCCACACAAACCACCTTGGGGCTGATTCCTTCTTAACATGGTCAATGAGATGTTCAGGGTGTGCGTATGTGTGAACTAAAAACTTAAGAAAAGCTTGAGTTACAAGAGAAATCAAACCGGTATGCACAGGTGTGTCTTATAATAAAAGATCTTGTAGGTCTTGTAGATCGTCATGGAAAACACTTCAACACTTCAGGCTCTCACAGTAATAAAGTAATTGGACATTTATAAAGGGGATGAATGGCTGATATCACTTCAAGATAAAGTACTTGGGTTTCACAACAAGCACCGGTGAATGAACTGAATAGGATGTGCTAAAACCTTGTGAAGTGAATAGATGGATCCAGTTTTGTTGCTGTTTCTAAGCTCAGCGTGGAGTATGAAATTAGACTGATAAAGGTGACTGTTCTGTGTTCTGTACTTTTTTTCTCAAGCTTTTCAGACATAACTTACCCATGAAAGACTTGTGGAGTCTCATCTCCATGACAACATTGACTGCAGCTTTATGTATTTATCATTTTAGTCGTAATATATGTTCTGGTCTGCCAACTTAGTTAAACAAACACTAGGCAGACAAATATAAACGAAACTTTCAGAATTTTGTTTGATTTATACTTTTTTAAAAATGTTTCATCGTATGCCTGAATCAGAAGTGTATTACAGTTGTGTGGTACCTGAATTGTCATCTTAATTGTTAACCAAGAGCATTGGTAATATCTGTCGCAACATGCTTGCAAAGATCAGGAAATATGGCTTTCAGTCGAGTGGTCGCAGGTTAATTTTAATGAGCCATAGACGCTGTGCCGTTAAAGGAGATTATCTGCATCAGCAGCAAACGCACACAGTGCCTGACAAAGTTCTCAACTCGTGTGTGATGCCTCAATGTGTCCACAGCACTATAGGGGGTGCTAAATTTGAAAAACAAAATTGCTTTGGCCTTTCAAACTGTTATATTCGCCTCAGCTTCCGTCAAGATTCTGCCTTACATCAGTTAGTGACATAAAATACATGTAGCTAAAACAGGGAGCCACTAATGTAACCATCGCTCGCTTGACAATATAGGACACATTTTAGGACAAACCCTCTCCTGGGGAGGTGGCTATTTCCAACTGGTTCACTTGACCTCCTGGGACGAGCAAGGCCTACTTTGTCATGGCACACTCACTGTTGAGTGAGACACCCTTCCATTACAGTTTGTACAACAGGCGTGATTTTCAATAATTAGAATAATCTTAAATGACCACAGCAGTTATTCCAAGGTAGGCAAATGACCAAGGCACAAATATCCAAAAAATGGTTTGTTGTTTAGTGATTAAGATTAGGAGGACAGAATTAAGTAGGGGAGACCAGGGTGGGTTGT
>JAOYSI010010218.1:0-10479 GCA_025775065.1 Hiodon alosoides
GAGATTGTAAAACAAGACAGTACCAAACTGGAGAGAGTAGAGATTGTAAAACAAGACAGTACCAAACTGGAGAGAGTGGAGATTGTAAAACAAGACAGTGCCAGACTGGAGAGAGTAGAGATTGTAAAACAAGACAGTGCCAGACTGGAGAGAGTAGAGACAGTAAAACAAGACAGTACCAAACTGGAGGGAGTGGAGATTGTGAAACAAGACAGTACCAAACTGGAGGGAGTGGAGATTGTGAAAGAGGAAAGTGCTAGACCAGAGGGAGTGGAAAAGAAAACTAATAGAGAGCAGGTAGAGGACAGAGTCTCAGATGATCGTAGACAAAAACAACAACAGAAACAAGGAAGAGACTCTAATCACAGTTGAAGAGTTGGCTAAGAGTGAAGCGGTGCAGGAAGAGATGGTCACCTCTACGAATGAATAGGTAGATGGAGGGGAAGCCACAACAGAAAATCTCGAGTTAGAATCGTTTACTGGTGATAACGAGAAAACGATGGCCTCAGAGGAAGAAGAAGCCAAAAGGGAAGAGTTAGAGCTGGAAATATCCAAGAGTCTGGCAGACGAAGAAAAGGAGGTAAAGATTCAGGCAGTTGAGGGAGAGGATGCCAACAATGAGGTCGAGGAATTCAACATGGAGATGATGGAGGAAAACCTCCATAAGGTTGAGAAAAAGAATGCCCACAGACAAGCGGTGAACTTAGATGAAGGTCAGAGAGAGGAGTTTGTTTTAGAGGATGGTGCAAGGCTGGAAAGAGTGGACAGGGAGGTCGACAGGGAGCAATCAGAGTCAGGCGTGAAGAAAAAGAACACCAAGATTAAATCGGTAGTTCGGGAGAAGGATGCAAAGTTTTATAACCAGGGACCGAGAGACACCCAGAAAAGTCAGTAGAGAGGAATGGAACAAAGCTGTAGAGTAACACCGAGGCTGGGGTGAGCAGGAGAAAGGGACACGCCGATGCCGCAGACTGAAAAAGAAAAGGAGATTGACTGGAGGAGAGACTCACTTGGGGGAAAAGAAGAATGGGCCGGAGATTGGCCCAAGTTCAGAGGACAGGGAAAGAGGGTCTTAGAGATGACCCAGCGTGGAGGGAAAAAAAAAGAGGAGGGCCAAATGTCAACTCACACTGGAGGAGAGCAGATAAGTCAAGCATAAGACCCCAGGTCACGACAGGAGAGAGGACCAGAGAGAAAGGCAGGATGTCAAGCCATCACACAGGAGAAGAAGGAAAAGAGAGAGGCTGGCAGAGGAGAGAGAGGGAGTCCGAAAGAGGCCCCAGCTAGCCTTTCTAGGGTCTGCAGGGTCAATAGCTGTTGCAGCAGGACACAGCTTGGTCAATCCTCTCACCTCAGACAGAGGACGAGGGCCCGCACGGCAGGACACAGCAGCCCAGGAAGATCGGCTCCTCAGCAATGATTACTTCCTGATGGGCTATGCCCGGAGAAGGCCTAGGACGAGAGACGGAGTTAATATGAAAGGCAACAGGATCCAGAAAGACTGAAACGCCAGCTCTATATTCAAACAACTGATCGGCTACCAAAATTATTTTCAACTGATTTTGAACATCCGGGACTTAATTCAAAGATTTCTTCAATTTGTTTAAGTTTTGCAGTTTTGTTATATTTAGAAATAAGTAAATGCATTACAAATTTTTTTTTTCAGATTAATTAGTAAAACATTAAATAATTAAGTCTGTGTTGGTCCAAAATTTGTATATGTTATACAGTGACAGCAGGTGAAAAAATCGGGGAGGACAGGAGGAAAACCAATCCACTGCATCATGTTGTGTTACACTAGTTGGCAACTTATCTCAAATGTAGCATTAATTCAACTAGCAACCTAATGCAAACTTACTATACAACTAAGGTAAGGTAATGCACCCAAAATGTATCCTGTCTTTCATGAGGAACAAATATCATAACATATATGAACCTCGTGTGTGCGTAATGTGTCCCTAAGCCTGTCAGTCATGTCATGACACAGCACCCAGTTCGTTAAAACGGGAATATTACACAACAACCTCTGATTTAAAAAAGGTAAAACAAAAACCATGAAAATCTGGAATTATTAAAAACAAAGCAAAAATGTATGAGTTATGCGCTCTTCTGCCTGTGGGAGGGTTCCACTGACTTTACATGTTGAGAGATTATCATGTTGGTTCTTCCCCATCCCACTCTCTGTGTCCATGCCTCACTCAGGCTGCCGTTATTTGCCTCGTTAGCATCCATTCTAGCCGTTAGTCTAATGGTCCACAACAAGCTAACACTAGCTAGCTACTTCTCGATAAAAAAGGGAAAGGTAAATCCCTAAACATCTATATGTATATATCGCTATTTATCGCTTTACCACCAGTTCGTCACATTCAAGTACAATACAGTGGAAGAGAATTAAAGGTGAAATTTGGAAATTATTGGACGAACGCGATGACAAGATTGTTTTCTGGTTGTTGATTGGTTAGGAAGGACGTCCTCTCTTGGGTGCATCATTTTACGTGTTTTAGCCAGTAACAAATTAGCATAAAAAAGTTAAAGTACATTAATTTGAGATAAGAGATCCTGCCTAAGGAGGACAGCAGGAGCCCGTCCTCCTCTGCCCCCACCACCACTTCACACAGCCTGCCGTTTCCCCTCTGCCTGCAGGTGTCGCTGTTGAAGCATTTTAATCAAAATATCAACAATGGATTTTTTCAAAGAAGAGAGAAATTATTTTATAAATGATTCCGAGATTAGGTAATGGTTTATTTAAACCAATTACTCTTTTTTATATTTTGATCTCCCTCTTGCCTCTCAAAAATAGAGGAGGAGCAACCTTCTCTGTCTCTATGGACAAGCCTCCTCTGATGTTATACTACCACAAACCATTCAAAAATTGCTTTGGGGGACAAAATGTTTTCTCACATGTTAGAAAGCTGTCACCTCTAAACGGGGTATCGTAGGACTTCTCACACTTATTTTGTCCACAACAACCTAATTCTGTCCCTTATTTTAATAAATTAGCTACCGACTCCTTAGCTCTTCCATCGTCCAGCAAAAATCATATAGAGTATACCTGGCTTAAGGCTGCACCCATTGCGTTCCCTGAAAATATGCCTGACTTTGAATTATATAAGATCTAATTTACCAGGTTTAAAGACGATACTGGCCTGAATCTTCACACATAACTGCATTCTGGGATATGGAAGTTAAGGGCTTGAAAAGAGGGTGCTGTAATACTAAATGCCAATAATATTAGCTCTCAAGATTCGCACATATTTTGTTTCACAATTGTATTGTTATTATTGAAATAGAAGTTCAACGCAAGTTCACAATGCAAATTTTTGTTCTAGCATCAGTCAGTAAATGCTACGGGGTTGTAACCCAGCAAATGGACTATCTTCAGGTACACGTCTCATGGAACACGGTGTCCACGTGATATAATAATCTTTACACTTATAGTGAAAGGATACGTATAGGTGATGCACATAGAAGGTAGTTGTCATTCTGTCATATATTTGAGCAATCTTCAAATGGGAGGGTTACATCAATAAACAACACAGTTTTGTAGTGTTCAGCTAACTAAAAATCAATCATGTTACAGTATAAATACAAAGACGTATACAAATCATAGGGGAGTTAGAAGTGAAAAATAGAGTACCAGTACAGAAAAATTCATATTTCATGTTATTTATGAAATAATAAAAACGAGTTTGCTTTATTGTTTCTATATTTACAAACAATGGCCCTTCAATGGAAATGAGGAGATTAAAACCATATAATTTACAACACAAACAAAGCAAATACAAGGTAAGGGGGGGCGTCTTCACGGGGGCGTTTTCTATTAGATCAGCATTTTCGTCCTAATGTTCTTAGCTGTCAATGCCCAGTGCTATAATAACTGCAGTTGCATGTTTTTGTATTTATAGCCCGGGCAAGACCTGACAGTGACTGAAGGGATCAAACGCAGTAGCCAATCAAACTGAACACATTTTTCTAAATGCATTCCAATGCTAGCAACCAAGGCAGTGGCCTGGGAAATTTGGCCTTCGTCTGAGATGAAGGGCTATGAAAGGATTTATGTCGTCAGTTTTCCGTAAAATGTTCTGACAACTCGAGACATATCAAAACATATAAAGTATGAAAAAACCCTTCGCCTTACCTGGATTGCTTTCAACTGTCCTAATTTGTTTTCTGTTTCGAGTAAATAGTTGCCAAGGAGACACACAATCTAAATTCTAGAAACAATATTAAAGCCTTATGACACATTTATATATACTTTATTTCAATGTTATTTTGTTTTTGTTTTTTTTGCCTCAGAAACGTGTATATTTAGGGGTGTAGTACCCTCTCCTGGCGAAACTTTGTCATTACAAAAGCCTTAAATTTGCAGAAAAGTCTTAAATTTGCATCAACAATCATTGTATGAATCCTTTCGAAATTGAGAGAGGGTAAAAAAATTGAATGTATTCAGTTCAGTTATCTACAAAAAAAGGATTTTAAGCTTTAAGCTTTAAGATCCGTAAAATATCAAAAGGTTTTTAAATTTAAATACACCACTACTCGTATTTTCTTACATAACTGATTACAACTGCTGTTCGATGCTGATCAGACGGCGGATCATTAGGAGTTATACGAGATTATATGAATTTAAATGAGAATTTATATCTGACTTTCTAAAAAGTACATAATGTACATTTACATTTACATTTATGTAAATAAAAATATTCTATGTTTAGGTCAAAAACTACAAACAGAAGAGAGGATTTAGAGGTAATAGGTAAGGGGGGGATCCTTTTGGAAGTTTGATAGTGGGGTAAATATGCTTTCAAAAAACTGGTCACTGTAACCAATGTGATTCGATTAGGCTCGGGTAATGCAAACCTGGTTCAGTCCACATAGGGTTGCTGTTTGTGACATGCCTGATGTTGTGTATCCAATTATTTTAATGACTAAATTAATTTCATGCTTCATGTAATTTTGACAGCGTGATACTTAGCGTTGGTGCCTCACAGCAGCAAGGTCCTGTGTTAGATTCCAGCTCGGGTCACAGTCTTTGCAAAGTTTGCAAGTTATCCCTGTGCCAGAACCCACAGTCCAAAAACTGGCAAGATAGGTAGATTTCAGAGGATTGAAGATATGGCCCTGTATGTACAAGTCTTTGACTGTCTATGCATCCCAACATGCAATGGACCGTCTTACCGTCCTTGTACCCTGCCTTTCGGGATTTTGCGGTGACAGGAAAACTAATGAATTAAATTGAGCTGAAAAACCCTTTCTTTATTTTGTTGATTAAATGTAAATTATATCATTTGTGACAAATGTGTGGAAATTAGAAATTTTTGAATTAGAAATTTTAGTAAAGGCTATCTCTACCCCATAGCAGCTAATGTTTTCATTGTTGGCTGTCGGGACACTGAAGCTGAAGCTGACCAGGACCGCCACACCAAGCTCATGACATGATGAATCACTGCAAAGGAGTGGCTGGGTTTTAAAAAGCTACTTCCGTGTCTATAGTCTGTCCCCTGACAGCATGAGAGGGGACCCAGAGAAGATGAGGGCATCCCGGACAAGCTCATCCTAATGATGCAAATGCGGTACAAAACTTCATTGGATTTCTGTGTTTGTTTTTTTTCCACTAAGTTCATAACCCGGCTATCGGACGTTGATGAGCTGTTAGAAGGCTGCTGGACGAGGATGCATTGCGGAACTGGCAACCGAAGGCTGCTGGACGAGGATGCATTGTGGAACTGGCAACCGAAGGCTGCTGGACGAGGATACGTTGTGGAACTGGCAACCGAAGCATGACAGCACTGTGAGTGAGCTCAAGCCCGTAGTTACTACTGTTCCCATCATGAGATACGCTGATATCGTCAAGGGGCAACCTGATGTGTTGGCCTCATGCGCTCACGCAGACACACTGCCTGTGGGAGAGTTCCACTCACTTTACATGTTGGGAGATTATCATGTTGGTTCTTCCCCATCCGACTCTCTGCGTCCATGCCTCTCTGTGACCCCCTCACTCAGGCTGCCGTTATTTGCCTCGTTAGCATCCATTCTAGCCGTTAGCCTAATGGTCCACAACAAGCTAACAGTAGCTAGCTACTTCTCGATAAAAAAAGGGAAACGTAAATCCCTAAACATCTAAAAGTGGTTCGCAGAACACTGATCACGTGTCTGAGCGTATTATTCGCTTACCAGCTCATTCACTACCAGCTCTGTATAAACAGACCATGAATCACTAATTGCCCCTCCTCAGTGCTCCAGAACTACTAAAAAGCATGCTTGTGGTAGTCCAGAATTACAACCATAGCATAGTGAAAAGACCATGGGATACTACACTTAGTCAGGTCAGGTCACGCTATTAGCCATAGGGTTCATCACTGAATACACCCGGCAGGTCATCACGCTCTTCAATGTCACCAATAAGCATTTCCAAAAAAAAAAGGTACATTTTGACAAGCACTGACAACAGGACAGCTGGCCAAAACAGATTGAAATTACTACACAGGCAGCATTTTGTTTTTTATGGCCAGAGAATCATCATTCCTAAATGGTTGAGATGTTGTGGTGCTTCTACCCAAGTCAGCAATGAGGCATGCTACAGGCCAGGATACCCTGTTTAGGTCATACATGCTAGGAAACAACAAGTGAGCCATTCAGCTGTGTGCAACAAATACTGGCACAATCGACAGGAAAAAGGCCATGATGTCACACTCGCCCAAGTCCGATTCTGAGCATGGACTTGCAGGGGAAAGACCATAGACCACCACTCAGATGTTGGAGAACCACAAGTGAAAGCGCTGCACTGCCAGGCAATCAGAATGGAGTGGCATTTTATAGGCAGGTTATGTCTCTGTGCCAGCTGTTGTACATTGAGGTGGTAAGCTTTGAGCCGGATGTGACATCTGGGCTAAAAAAATGCTGGAGTAAAAAACGTAGCAACGCTTATTTGATTGCTGGTGTGAGGACATAAATTTGGTCTATGGTAGGGTGTATCATTTTCAGTGTTACATTGTTTGTCACGAAATGCACGAAATGCAGTTTTTTAAAATAATAAAATATCTTTAAGTGTATGTACAAGTGAAGGGCCAGATAGATAAAATCCCCTCGAAACTAAAGTGAAACTCATTTCCTCGATGGCGATGGTCTGAGTAGCATGGCATTCATGAATATGATTATTCCTGCAATCCGCAGCATGGATATTGTCCATTCTGTCTGACAAAGTTGCGGCTAGGTTAGAAGCAGCTAGCGGATATCTTAATCCTATCAGCTGGGGATCCCATATGTCATGTTCACGGTATATGTGTGTAAGGACATGATAAACCACTGGATCCAGGCTGGGCAATCACCTTATCACATAGGTGACCTGACAGAGTATAATATAGAGGTCCGAAGAGGTGAATCCAGTGGAAAGTTATCTGGTAGAGGTGACAAGAAGGCGGAGAGACTTGCTATCAGGGAATGTGGGTCTTAAGCCAGAATTATTTGTAAATGATTAGTGTCTTAAACCTTAGCACTGCCAAGCACACACCACCAGTAGTCCTGTTTTGTAGGAAATGCACTGAGGAGTTTCAAGTAGTAAAATGAGTGTCTTTGGGACACACTTGAAGTGAAGTGCAGTGAACGGTTGCACTAGTCTATGGTTGATTTAAAATTTACAGTGAACTGGGTGGAAAATACTTACCCCAAGGCAGCATTAGGTTAACCCTTGCCAGTGAGGTCACTGGGGGGAGACACATCAACACAAGGTAAGATTAGAAGCAGTAGACTTGGTATATCATCATTTGTTCATTTTTGGTATGTAAACAATAAAGTTTGTATACTTTTCTATACCTATGTTGCATGAAACCAAGAGAGAGTACAATCCTGTATACAGGGATAGTAGTTAGGTGTCTACTTCGGAGATCTACAACCTTGAGCATGGAAATATTTTCAGTCACAATTTCACTCATTCAGTCATGCACTCTGCCATTGGGGCAGTCATGTTTACAGATACATAGAAATTAATTGTTACAGTAATGAATCCAATCAGTTAAATTCTGACAGAACAGCAGTTTACTTATAAGCTTTTTAAATTAGTCATGCCTGATAGTAATGAATAGTGTTCATTTAATCCTTTGCTCTGCTGATCTAAATAAACTTTAAATTTAAATTTAAATTTAAATTTAAAACATTGAGTCATTCAGTCTTATTGCATTATTTATCTATTTATTCCATCATTTCGTTTTATTTATTATTTATACATTTGATGGGGAAAAAATGAATTCGCTTTGTGAATTCAATTTGTAAAAATGTTATATAACGGATAACGTATGATTGATTGATTTAAAATATTATAGCAAATATTTTTCCACTTTTATATTATTTTGATTACACATTTGGCGGCTTCCTGAATGGCTGACCTGGCGCTAACGTTACCCCGAGGCATCCACGAGACCTGAGATGGATTTTACAAGTTTGATTGTGACTTGTGAAGGTACAGCGTATTAACGGTACGCACAACGTGGAGAAATATTTAAAGAGACACATTTACGTTCCCATTTCAATACACATAACAAACACAGGTTTATTTACTTTTGATGTCTAGGTTTTTTTTAAAACACTGTTTCAAATGTGTTTCAGTTCAGCAGAAAAAAAATTACCTTGACGTTATTGTTGTTTTGTGAAAACCCTGGTTAAATTTAAAAAAATTCCAAGCCGAATCTATTATAACATAGTATATGTAACCCCAATGTGCATACGAAAATCGGGATTGTTTGCAATTTCATCATGTATCTCTGCTAAAAGTAGGCTACATAGGCTACTGTAGATATAAAATATGCATAGTTCTGCTTAATCTAAAATAAGAATATGAGAAAGCACCGTGAGTAGTGAGCCATGGTCGTTTTGCAATATTAATTATGTTCGCCATGAGAAACGTTGTAAATGACAAATGATCTTAAAGTGGCTTGCATTATCCACCAGTCTTCTATCGAAGCTGGATTGGAATGGCGGTTTCGAAAACGCGAGTTAATTAAGGAGTGGACGGTTTGTTTATTTCTCTACTTTGAAGGCTACTGCAGAAATTACAAACGTGAAATTAATTTTGCCTCTTGAAGCCTGCCGTACCGCCGTATCCAAGGGGCGTCACGTTGCTAGGGGTTAACCCGCCTCTTCTCAAGCAAAACCCTCCCAGGGGTTCTTACCTTGCTGCTTTGATTGGTTCGATTTGTCACGTCTCTGGCTACTCGCAAGGTGTCCGGGTGAATTTGTTGTCAATCTTTAACGGATCTATTTAGGGTAGGTTGATTAAAGGATCAAGAAGAATATTGCTTTTGAGATTAAAACTGCATCCATTGGCCTTTTTAGCATAGAGTGGTTTGGGTTTTATGTTTTTTCCAGGTTAGTTCGTTCAGTAATAATCGTATTGTAAAAATATATTTTCATTCAAGAAAACTGAAGATTGCCGACATTATGTCTTCAAACGAAGACAGGGCCAAGGAGATTCTGAAAGGGTTTAAATTGTATCCTTTGCAGTGGATGTGACTTGAACAGCTGTTACCTTGTTTAGGAAGCGGGCCGTTTCAGCGGATCGTTCTCTGAAGGTTGAAATAAAAGCTTTCGACGCATCGGTCATTTAACGTCTTAATTGTGTGATGCAACAGGCTAGTCACAAGTCATTGCTAATGTAACTAGTCAGTGCATTGTTTGCGGCAACAAGATGTAGCCAACTATCGAATTAATGAAATCTGGGATTTGCTTGTTGTTTTACTTTATTTGTTGGTGATAATGTTACATGGACATTAACTACCGTGTTCATGCAAAGTATTTATCCTTTTCTATATGGACTGTAATGACAAAACCGTTCTGTGTGCAAACCGCTTATACTAGTGATCAGCCTATTCAGATTAGTTCAGAAAGACCCAAGTAGAGGGATTTAACAGCCTTTGGGAGCCAGAAAGCTAGTCAGTCAGCTAGCTGATAACTGCAGTTATCTAGCTGTCATTGGCGTTATCGTTATATCGTATCCGCATAATTACTGATTTAGTCAAACTTCGTGGTTACTTGTATTTGTGATTTAAGTAAACAACATTTTTTGCAATTGAATCAGCGTTACCATATATCTGAATTTACGCAATATTGAACTAAAACGCTAAACAAATGTAGTATTAGAAGTGTTTGAGTAATGCCATTAGCCCATACTAATGATATTGCGCCGTACCAGTCGGAAATGTATTGTTTTATTGTCGATGCTTGTTCAGTTAATGTATATTGAAATATGGTACTACTTGCGTGGTTATATTTTCAAGCTCTCGGGAAGTTTTTTTAAAATGCTGGCTCTAGAACATAATTGCCGTCAAACAGTCTGTCATTATGTTCAAATTCAATCAAGTATATTCACGGCCATGTGCTATATATATATATATATATATATATATATATATATATATATATATATAACACACACAAATCTGTGTATTGTTTTGTATATATGTGAGTGTGGTTTGTTTTTAAATTTTA
>JAOYSI010010219.1:0-10479 GCA_025775065.1 Hiodon alosoides
GGCACCTGCAGTCGTGCACGATGAGACTGGGAGGTTGTCTCTCAGCTGATCGGCACCTGCAGTCGTGCACGATGAGAGTGGGAGGTTGTCTCTCAGCTGATCGGCACCTGCAGTCGTGCACGATGAGAGTGGGAGGTTGTCTCTCAGCTGATCGGCACCTGTAGTCGTGCACGATGAGACAGGGAGGTTGTCTCTCAGCTGATCGGCACCTGCAGTCGTGCATGATGAGAACTTTGGTTTGTCCGCTCTTGGTGTGAACGACAATCCTGACTTTGTCTGTTGTAGCAGATTTCAGTCTTCCACACCATAAGGAAGTGGGCATATAGAAATACACACGTTCAGGCCTGCACACAAAAAAAGAAAAAACAAGCAAAAGAAACCAAAACTGAAAAAAATGCATTTCAAATGGAATCTAGAACTATATAGCGGTATATGAAGAATCCTGATTTGTCTTACCCTGAAGCTTACCATTTATCTGTCAGGGTCTGGCAGAGAGAGTCCACTACCTTCAGTTCCGCTGTTGGAAGCACCTATAATCTCTCAGTGCTCAGTAGGTGGTTATGTCGAACTGATAGCAACCCCAGTTTGCATATAACTTTTTTAATGCCTTGCAGCAAAGTTGCAAGATTGTTACATGTTTCCTCTCCCTGCAGGTTCATCCTGGTGTTTGGCTGCCTGGTCCTGTCTGTGTTCTCCACCATCCCGGCTCATCAGGACTTCTCTTCCCATTGCCTCCTCATCCTAGTGAGTCATCAGCAAGGCTGCCCTGCCATGTGCCTGATCACAAATCTGTGACTGTCCCTCAACATGCCTGTTGGGACCTCAAAGAGGACCCACTGCTTCTTGCTTAGGGTCGAGCAGTTAAGGATTAGAGTTAATCGACATCTTTGGTACACACTTTTTGTTTGTTTGATCCTGTTAGTCAATAGAACCAAAGGCATTGTGTTAGGCTAGATCTGCGTTCTTGAACATTGACCGTCTCAATTCATCTCATGGTTGGGCCGAACCTCCATGGCCCGAATCGGCATCCACCCTCCCACCCCCCTTCTGGAGCAGCCACAGTGTCTATCATCGCCCCCCATGATGAGAAAGATGCCCCGTCCTGGGGTGGAGAGGATCCAATTTACAGCTAAAGCAAAACAAACAAGGCTGTCTTGAGTTATGGGAATCAGCGCTTTAACAATATCAGTGTAAAACCAGAACAGCTGTAGCTGCATAGAGTTGGGCTCAGACTGCGGGATAAACAGTCATCGGGACCCCCTGCCTGTGACACAGAAGACACACGGGCATGAAGAGGCCAAGAACAGCCCAGTATGAACCCTGGCAGAACAACCCAATACTGCTTTTCATCTTCCTTGTGAAAGCAGGATCTTATTTTGTTTAACATGTGCAAATTACAGTCTACAGCAGCATTGTCAAATCTTAGTTTCTGCGGGCTATGGAGTCGCTGAGTCTGATTTCCGCCTTCATTTCTTATTAGAATATTGACAAAAATTGTCTAAATTAAACTGATAAGGGATTAGGCAATGAAAGGAAACATATCCTGGACCTGCGATCCCCAAGTACCAGAGTTCGACACACCTGCTCTACAGAGTTGGGGAATAGACTAGATTTACACGGCATCTGTACCACTGAAAGATTACTATTTATTTAAATAAAGAATATGAAAACAGTCAATGGGTTATTTTAGGGCTTTGTAAATCGCTGAGGTTTTTTTCCCACCCTGCTCAGGGATGAAGCTTAGATGATGAGCTGTGTTCAGCCCTGTGTTCAGCGCTGTGTTCAGCCCTGTGTTCAGCGCTGTGTTCAGCCCGGTGTTCAGAGCTGTGTTCAGCCCTATGTTCAGCGCTGTGTTCAGCCCTGTGTTCAGAGCTGTGTTTAGCCCTGTGTTCAGAGCTATGTTCAGCCCTATGTTCAGCCCTGTGTTCAGAGCTGTGTTCAGCCCTGTGTTCAGAGCTGTGTTTAGCCCTGTGTTCAGCCCTGTGTTCAGCATTGTGAGAACCCAAAAGCTCCTCTGTGCTTCAGGAATCACACAAATCACTTTCCTTCTGAGGCTCATTGGGTTATTGTGGTGCCTTACCAGTAAAGATTGCACTGCATTTGCAATTAGACAAGCTGCTGATCCGACAAAATGCCACAAAGATGCAAACTGGATTTCAGCAGGACTCTTATCCCTCATTTATTGTTATTCGTATGCAACAAAACAGCAGCAGCAAGATTCACAAGGTATGCTCATTATCCACATGCAGAAGCAGATTCCTGTCAGAGGCTTGCATCATTATCTGTTTGCTGTCTCTGACATTTACATCACATAACAAAGAATTTCCGAATGGGAATGCCACCATACTTTGCTGGTAGATGTTATCGAACTGAAGTTAGTTGAGAGACAGTGATAAACAACGTGATGAAAGCACAATGAAACTCTTATACAGTGGGGAATGTTTATATCAGCCTTTTAGGTGATGTGTTGGATGGTGTGGTGCTTTCCTGACCATGGCTCCTCCAATCCCATTTCCTGCAGGAGTTTGTGATGATCGTGGTGTTTGGCCTGGAGTACATCATCCGCATCTGGTCCGCCGGCTGCTGCTGCCGCTACCGGGGATGGCAGGGCCGGCTGCGTTTCGCCAGGAAGCCCTTCTGCATCATCGGTGAGAGACGCCAGCGTCTGTTGCCCGGCGGGGAGGGGTCCTTCAAGTGCTGAGCACCCGGGGAGCATGAGCCCATAAGCGGGTTTAGCAGAAAGTCGGTTTCCCATAACTCCACTTCCCTAGAATCGCTCAGCGTCTACGACAATGCGAAGTAAGTACGACAATAAGCCCGGGATTAAACATGGACCGGAATCCTCGCTGTTCGCTCAGTGTGACCTGACCTCACAGCTTTCCATTGTTTATCCCTGTCGAGCCACTGTTCGCTGGACATAAACTTGTCTGCTCAGTTTATACATCTAGCAGTTAGTTTGTTTGTCTTGAAGGAATTATTTTTTTTTTTTAAACTTTCGTTTTCCCTCAAATATTTCAACAAAATTGAAAAATGAGCGGAGAATTGATGACCCTGGACAAGATCCTGGGGCCAAACGTCTGTGGGTGGAGAGAAGCAGATGGAGCCGCGTTTTGTAGCACGCTACTGCATGGGATGAGGATGAATTTGCATCAATACAGCCCACGGGCCTAATTAACAGCTTACACCACTCTCTTAGCCATGTTGGATTTCTGTGGGCTGGCCAGGTCGGTAGAGTGTGTGTATTTACACTAGTGTGTGCCGGTCAGAACCATGGCCACCAGTACAAGCGAACCCGTGGCAAGTGTGCCCGCGGCTGGGCCAGACCTTGGTTCATCCGGTTCACTAACCGGATGCTCTGCGCCACTCAACAAGCTCTGCATGTCATCAGATTCATAGACCGATCCTGACTATTCCAACTAAAACATTAGCATTTCTCATTCTCGCATACAGTAGACGAAGCGCTTATTGTGACCCAATACTGACCAGTTACCCACGTGTCATTTTTGGGAGGCCATTCTCACTATTCCTGTTGGCACCCGAGTTCCGCTGTAATGAAGCAACCGCAGCCAGTCGTGGGAACACTGGTCCTGGACTGGCGTCTTCCATCGCTCAACATGTGTTTGGGATTTAGAGGTTGGACTCGCACACTGTACGCTCTGACCTCTTCGCTGTGACCACAGCACAAGGTCGGCTAGGGGGGAGGGTTGTGGGGTGTGGGGCATAGCACCGACATTGTTCCCCTGCTAAAGGAACAGATGAACGCGTTAGATTTCACCGCTAAGAAATGTTATACTATAAGTTCTGGTTAGTACTGCACAGTGGGCAAACACAATTTGATCACTGTGATTTATGATGAATATAATATGATTTCAATACAGACACTAGCATGGGTCTTTGTTTTTCAGCTGTTGTTTATTTGAGGATCTGATATTGTTTTTCCAAAGGATGTGGTTTCTCAAGAAACTCTCTCTGGGCTCCTCGGTCTCCGTATCCCCTGAAAAGAGGGCGGGAGCCTTCCTACAATTTCACGGTCACACCCTGGCCGTTTTATTAACCCTGCTCTTGAAGACCCAGGAAAACATTAAGCCTTGTTTTTACAGGCCTGATAACCTCTCCAGGACCCCTGTTTGGTAGCAGCGCTGTCCACTGGCTGGGATTGGTTTACAGTGGCTTTGGTCCTAAACAAGCTTCCCTGCAGCTGGCGCCACTAGTGGATTGAACTTCGCAAACATAAAACGAGATTTTAAAGGGAGCCAGTGAGGCAGGGTGGGGGGTGGAATGAGGGTCTGTAGGCATCTGAAGACCATGCGCCTGGCTTTTACCCATGACTCACTTGACCTGACCTCTCCCGTTTGGACTCACCTGGATGTCTCGACCCGCCCCAGACATCATCGTGCTCATCGCCTCGGTGGCTGTGGTGTCGGCGGGCAGCCAGGGCAACATCTTCGCCACTTCCGCCCTGCGAAGCCTCCGCTTTCTGCAGATCCTGCGCATGGTACGCATGGACCGGCGGGGCGGCACCTGGAAGCTGCTGGGATCTGTAGTCTACGCCCACAGCAAGGTAAGGGGGCCTGTGCAGCCCTGATGCGCCCTAAACACTCATTATGGCCCAATAGCATGGTCAAGATTCTGAGGTCAGGACTGAGGTGTCTCCCACGGGCCTTCTCTTGGACCTCCCTCTCAGCTCAGATGCACTCTGTTTTTGTGTTTTGGCCAGTTTGCTTGTTTTTGCTTTCAGAGTCATCTCTGAGGATTAAATGTGAAATGCTGACATCTCTTTGGGTTTTTCAACGAGGTGTTTCCGGTCAGGGTGGAGTCATCTACAAAACTGCTAATCTCGAGGACAGCATGTGGTGTAATGCACTATGACTCGACAGAGGTTCAGAACACCCTGTCCCCACAAACAGGCTCTGTCCCAGTCACTATGGTGACACTCACTGACAGCTCCAAACCGCGATCTCTCTCTGGCTAATTTAATGACCGCATGGAAACGCGACTCCCGGCTGTGTCACCATGTTCTGTAAACACAGCCTATGCCTTGCCCTCTGTAAATTACATTTTGAGCATCTCTCTCCTTTTTGTGTTCCCTTATGTTCATGGTCATTACTGTTATTATGGTCAGTGTAGTACAGCTATCATGAAGAAAACTCCCTACATGTCCTTTCCCTGCAGGAGCTCGTCACCGCCTGGTACATCGGCTTCCTGGTCCTCATCTTCTCCTCCTTCCTGGTCTACCTGGTGGAGAAAGAGTTCAACAAGGACTTTGCCACTTATGCCGACGCGCTGTGGTGGGGCACGGTGAGCGCCTTCCCCCAACCTCCCTCCCCCACCTTCCTCTGAAAAACCAAAGTCGAATATGATTGGTCCGGCATCGAGACTGCTGTCCCGTGTTGCCAAGAATTTGTAGAGATGCAGTGGCGGTAGAAATTTTCCAGGCATCACCAAGCAGCAGCACGAGTCTTTGCTTGATTCTGTGCTCTAGGAAACAAAGCGCTATTCCACAATCCATGTCTCATCATCATTCCAAAGATCCTTTCAAAGATTTCAAGGATTCTGTCCCTCCCTCCCTCCTTCTCTCTCTCCCTCTCTCTCTCCCTCTCTCTCTCTCTCTCTCTCTCTCTCTCTCTCTCTTTGACACAGCCCACCTCCCCCCACCCGTCCACCAGTCACATTTCTCTGTTTCTGTAAAGGACACCCAGGCCACACCTCCTGCCCCTCTTGCCTGACTGCGTTTGTTTTACCCAAACTTGGCAATGATCCATTTGTCACAGGACAATTTCTAAACTTTTTCTGCAGAGGCTGTTGATCACACCATCCAAGAGATACACAAACTATCATTAAAATCTGACAGCTTAACGGTCAGCTTATTAAAGGCAATGTTGTGAAGGCCTCACCTGATCCTAAACATTATTCAGTAGCAGGTGCAATACTGAGTTTTCATGTTTGATCGCAGAGGGAGTATTTAGAGCAGAGTACTGCCAAATGCACTCAAACGTTTTTAAGTATGACTTTTCTTATTCACGCCACTTATGGTTTCTACAAATGCAGAAGGAGAGGCTTTGAGATGACGATGACGTTAGTCATTTCACCTGCATGGTTGCCAGGCCATGACTCTTTCATTCATGCCACTGGGTGTCTGTTGTTGGGCTGAACGGAAGCCCTCTTCACAATCTCTGGTGCATAAACCAAAAAGCGAAGGACTGCCGGGTTGAAACGCTGCATCAAGACGATGTTTAGATAGTAGATGTTTTTACAGGACTGAGACGAAGGGGTGTGAGTGGTGTGCATTACGATATGGTTGGCTTTAAAACAACTTTCAGGGGGCCAGATTGGCATGGGTAGTCTTGCATTCTGATTTTCCTTAGATCAATAATTTTCCTGCCCAGCTTAAGGTTTAATTCCATCTGAACATTTTCATTGACATTCTCAGCCAAAATCACAAAAACATGCATGGTTTCCTGGACTCCCCCAGTCCAGGGCTGTTTTTTTAGCGCAGCGTGTGTCCTTATCTCCCAGTGTCTGACGTGTTCCTCTGAACTACCACAGCAGGTACCTGTTTTCAATTTTGCGTGGTAATAAGTACAAAAATAATATTTTTTTAATGAATGGTTTTGTCTTTGAAATGTGGACTTTACTTTTTGCATTTTAACTGGGTCTTTCCTGAAGATGTTGATGAAGGTTGTCTGAAATTTAAAGATTCTGTAAAAAAATCAAATAAAACACAAAATAAATGCAATTTTGGGGCAATTCTGCAACTATTTACTAATGGATACTCAGTTTTGTGAGGAGAACTTATGCATATTTTTGTCTGATCAGTCAGTCTTATTGTGTGAGATTAAATTATGCGCCCTTTTCTCTGGCCAGTCAGTAATATTGTGTGATCTGAACCTTTGCCGTAAGGGATACTTTGACCTCATTTTCTAACAAAGCAGACAAGCAGGCCCAAACTCAGCTCTCCCGCTCCCCTGCCCTGTGCCCATAGATCACCCTCACCACCATCGGATATGGGGACAAGACACCTCTGACCTGGACTGGACGCCTGCTGTCAGCCGGGTTCGCTCTGTTGGGAATCTCCTTCTTCGCCCTGCCTGCGGTAAGTGACCCCTCCAGTACCCCTCCAGTATGCCCACTTCTGCTTTAAATCCTTCCGCTGGCTCTACCTGTTAAAGGGTCACCCGCGGCATCCCCATCTCCACCTCCGCTATCCCTCTCTGGGTTTCATCCTGTTGTGAATCCTCAGAGGCCTTTGCATGTCAGGGATAATCTCCACTCCCACGCCAATCTCACGCACATGCATGCGTGTGTGCGTACGCATGTGCATTTGATGAAAGAGGAACCTCTGCCAGGAGGATGATTAACATGGTGGATGATAAACATGGTGGATGTGTCTCCAGGGCATTCTGGGCTCTGGGTTTGCTCTGAAGGTCCAGGAGCAGCACAGGCAGAAGCACTTTGAGAAGCGAAGGAACCCAGCTGCCAGTCTCATCCAGGTAAACACTCCTACCTGGTCCACTAGTCTGATCCAGTTAAACGCACCTACATAGTTCACCAATCTGATCCAGATAAGCACACCCACCTGGTCCACAAGTCTGATCCAGGTAAAAATAGCTACCTGGTCCACTAGTCTTTTCCAGTTTAACACACCTACATAGTTCACCAGACTGATCTAGGTAAACATACCCACCTGGTCCACCAGTCTGATCTTGGTAAACATACCCACCTGGTCCACCAGACTGATCCAAGTAAACATACCCACCTGGTCCACCAGTCTGATCTAGGTAAACATACCCACCTGGTCCACCAGTCTGATCCAAGTAAACATACCCACCTGGTACACCAGACTGATCCAGGTAAACATACCCATTGAGTCATCAGTCTAATCCAAGTAAATACACCCCAATGGCAGGTTTCCAGAAAGATTTCTCTTTATTTTTGTCATGGAATGCAATCATATTTTCCTAATATCTTTGGGAAGGATCTCCTGCAGAAACAATTCCAGTACGGTTTACATCTGTTTTTCTGTCTCTCTCTGTCAACCTCTGTGTGTGCATACATATGTCTCTCTGTGTATGTATCAGTGTGTGTGTGCCTGTTTCTCTGTGTGCATCTGTTTGACTTTCTGTGTGTATGTATCTCTCTGTGTATTGCATGTGTCTCTGTGAGTGTGTGCCTGTCTCTCTGTGTATATCTCTCTCTGTGTTTCTTAAGGACCACCTTCTTCCAAGTAGCACAATGGCAACCTTGACTCTCTAACTTTTTTTTGTTC
This sequence comes from Hiodon alosoides, assembly GCA_025775065.1. NCBI lineage: Eukaryota > Metazoa > Chordata > Actinopteri > Hiodontiformes > Hiodontidae > Hiodon > Hiodon alosoides. The sequence continues at coordinate 8,267 of JAOYSI010010219.1, forward strand.
AGGGAGTGGTTTAGGTTGTAGTTATTGGAATAATATCTCCTTTTTCTCTGTTCTGTGTCTGGGTGGGGGGGATGTGGTCAGGAATAACAGAGAGCCGCCTTGTGCCGTTACCTGCTTCCTTCGTTCCAGGATCGGGACGCCATTCGGGAGTGCCTGAGATGCGGTCTCCAGTAGCTCTCTATTGTTCGTTTGGTTGAACATATTCTTCTATGTTCATTTTAACTGTTAAATTTGTTGAATGGGGGGGTCTGGAAATATCCAAATCTCATTTTATGTTATTAGGTCTAAAGAGAACCCAAAATCAATATTTTAATGCTCTTTTTCATGGAAAGAATTTTAAGTGTGATCCCTGGGGACAGTATTTCATCCTTACAGACAGAAGCGGCTTCCTCCTCCAGCACAACAGAAACATAGTTTTTACATTCTAACTGTACTGCTGTACTGGTTCTGGAGAAAAAGCCCATACGGTTCTTGTAATGTAACATGGAGGATTTACTGTTAAGCAATTTGCAGTTAAATTTAGCCATTTGCAGTTAAACTCGATACCTCTAGACTTGTTGGACGACTTCTGGATGAGTGGATGGTTGCCAGGTGAGGCAGCCTCCTGGGAAGGGCGGAAGTTAGGGGGGTTTTAATGTGATTCCCTTACTTAGGCCTCCCTGAATGTCTACCTGGTCCACCGGGCTCCTTCTACCCTCATCTCTGCCCACTAACAGAGCCCCGCTCTTTCTCTTTCTTAATCCTTCTAGGTGGGAGGAGCTGTCGTTCCGAAGGGAGGGGTCGTCTCCGGGCGCCGCGTTTGTGTTGTCTGTGTGTGGGGTTGGATGGGGTGGGGGTTGGGCTGTGACCTCACCATGTTGTGGTTCCTATGTGTGTTTCCTCCTGCACCAGGCCGCGTGGCGACTGTACTCCACCGATGAGCGTCTGCCAAACCTGAGCGCCACCTGGCAGTACTATAAAAGTGTTCTCCCTCCTCTCAGGCATGTATAGGTGCTCGGAATCCATGACGAACCTCTGTCTCGTGTCGGTTTGTACTAATCTGCTTTTCGTTTTTCTTTTCTTTTCTTTTTTGTTTTTTTACATTTATACATCCCCTGCTCCTCTGGCTCCTCTCCCATTCTCCTTTTTCTCCTCCCGTTCTGGACGTTCTGCACGTAGTGTGTTTGGCGTAGTTACGCGGCTGATGAGAACTCGATTTCCGTTGCTACCTGGAAGCCTCATTTGAAGGCGCTGCATTCCTGCAGTCCCACACAGTAGGTACAAACCATGGCAGCTGCTGTTTAATCTGGTGTCTGTGCTTTTCCTGTACCTTCTCTTCATGTTTCCTGTACCGGTTCTGCCACAATCCCTCACTCACATGGACGAATAGATTCACTCATTATTAGATTTCATTAAGAGGCTGACAGCCATCAAACAGGCCAGTGTTACTAAGGTTCTTCTCCTCCTTGTCCACTCTGTCCTCACTGCACCAATACACTCATATGGAGTGCCTATGTATCTATCACAATGGTGTCGAAAGCCCGTCTTCTGTCTCTGTGGACAGTGCAGTGTCTCAAATGCAAACATTGTCCGACCTTTTCTGGAATTTTGGCACAACATAGGCATGTTCATTAATTATCATCTTGTTCAGTTGAACAGAATACACCCCATGAGGAAAGTTTGTCAAAAAATTTATGTTAGCTTGACTTTAGTTAGTGAAAAATTCCAGCTATGTGTACTATTCTAACATCCATGCCATTACCACCAACTAGGCATTCATAAATTCTGAAGTTACCCAGCCCTCCCCCTGCCCTGCACTGACGCACCCTGACCTCCCCCTGTCCCGCACTGACCCACCCTGACCCGCACTGACCCACCATGACCCACACTGCCTCACACTGCTCCACCCTGAGTTTGTAGTTTGTAATAGTCTTAGCGGCAGCTTAAGCACACATACACACACAGGCACTTCAAAGCCTGCAAAAGCCCTCTGTGACCCCCTCTTCCCCTCGTTCCCCCCTGTGACCCACTCTGTGCCCCGTGCCCCCCTGTGACCCACTCTGTGTCCCATGCCCCCCTGTGTCCCTGGTGCCCCCCTCTGCCCCCCTGTGACCCACTCTGTGCCCCGTGCCCCCCTGTGACCCACTCTGTGCCCTGTCCCCCCTGTGCCCCCCTATGTCCCCCGTGACCCCCTCTGCCCCCCTGTGACCCACTCTGTGCCCTGTCCCCCCTGT
>JAOYSI010010220.1:9524-26453 GCA_025775065.1 Hiodon alosoides
GCTGTGGTTGGCCCTTAACGCTCCAGACAGGACCGGTCACAGATGGGTTATTTCAAAAAGGAGGAGTCTTAGTGGGTATTTCCTGTGTGAAATCCTGTGCGTGCGTGTGTGTGTGAGAGAGAGAGTGTGTGAATGTGTGTGTGTGTATGCATGTGAGTGTGTGTGTGTGTGCGTGCATGCAAGTGTGTTTGTGTGTGAGAGAGAGTGTGTGTCGGAGAGAGTGGGCGTGTGTGTGTGTGAGAGAGAGAGTGTGTGTGTCGGAGAGAGAGTGTGTGTGTGTGTGTGAGAGAGAGTGTGTGTAGTTAGTCCTGGTAAAGCTGTTTTATTACTTAGAATTGCTCTTTAAGCACTTATCCATCTCTGTCAGTATTGTTTTAGGTTCAGAGGGAAGTATTGAAAATTCTTGAACGGATGGCATAATTTGCACTGTAAATCAATAAGGGATTGATCAGGAATTGAACTCCTCCCGTCCAGAAGTTCTGAATTGTTCTGTTTTGTTTGTTTTTTGTGCCTTTTCAGGATAGGTTTCCACAATGCTTGTATTTCCTTCTATTTAAAAAGTCTGTAGCTGTAATTGTAACCACTTGAACTGGATTTAAAAATATGTTATTTTAGAAACAGAACATTTCACACACTCCTTTTGAGTATTGTTTTGGAGTTATTAACCTGTTTAACTGTATGAATGAATATACATTTTCACAGAAGAGTTTAAATTGTAAAGCTGTGGGCATTGAGTCAATTCTTCCAGGTGAGAAACGCAAGCAGGCAGGGGATTTTAGTTGGTGTCAAGTACAGCCTTCTTTTCTCCTCTAGACAGCTATAGTCACGGGTGTGATTTCTGACACCGGGTCAGAAATAGACTCCTGTCTTGCTAAAGGTTTTTTGTCGATTGTGAGGTTTTCAGATCATTAAAAGTTGAAAAATATTCACAGCCTGAGCAGGAATCGGTTAGGGTAACACTTAGAGTCTGAGCAGGAGTTTGTGTCAGGGTGACTCTCCTGCTGGCCAGCTCCAGTTTCCCACAATGCAAAGCAACATTGTTGTTCTCTGCTTGCTGACAAACACGCTGCAGACCTGCCATCCATGCCATGCTGATTCGGAGGAAAATTACTTGTAACGCCACTCCGGATCATTGGGACAGACGTGTCTGTCATCATTAAGCCCAATGAGAGAGAATGAGTTTTATAAAGGGGCGGTATTTCCTGTCATGTTGAAGTGAGACCTTCCTGCACAGGCCCTGAGTTGGCCTTTGTGTGGGCCCCACTTTGTTGGACCAGAGCCTTGGGTTACCTGTGTGACAGGTGTTCCCTCCTGCCTTTCCCCGTCTTCGAAAGTCCTGCGTCCATTCCAGCGTTCTCCTTTGGAAATGGCAAATAAAGAGAAATGTCCATTGAATGGCCTGTGTGTCTGTAGTTATTTCTCAAGGTTAACAGATGGTGGTAGTGCTGCCGTGCAGGTTATGTTTACTGGCTGATTCTGCCGAGATCCAGACTGAAGTCCCGGGGTTAGTTACTGCACTGGCTCTGTCGTTGATGTGTGAAATCCTGCAACAGGAGGAGACGAATGGGAAGCCGTGGGGCAAGGCCGTGATTAAACTGGTGTCGGCCTTTAGCCTTAAACGGAGCCGCTGAAGTGGGCGTACATTACAATGACCGAGATTAACTGAGAGCATGCAGCTTTATTGCCGACAACCGAGGAACGTTAAGGCGCAAAATGCGGAACAGCGCCCCCTGGGGACTAATGACGTGAAAATAAGATCAGATGCTTTGATGTCCTGATCCCTCCAGACCACGAATGGGTAATTTTTTCCCCGCTTGTCTCGTCTATTTTTTTTTCTATTCTTTTTGGAAAATAATCGAAAACATGCATAGAATTTCATCCACCTTGTGGGCCTTAAACATTAAGAGTAGATTTTTCCCCCCATTTACATGGATCCTTTTGCGTGTTTTATGATCCCATGACCCAAAATGTAGTGAGCATTTTAGTATAGAAATAACGAAAAATAGATTGTTATTTCGGTTCCTGTAATTGATTGTGATATATGATATTTGCCTTTTACTCTGAATTTCTCTGATATATTATTGTTAATCAGTTATGTTGAAAACCTTTGGTTATAATTGTAGAAAGAGAGTGAAGTTCTTTATCTGGGGTTATCGTTTTATTATAAATAAATCCACCATATATCAATCATATTTAATTCCTGTTTACAAAACTGATTAGTTGCGGCAGTGTCGAAGGGGAAACCAATAATTTACGGAGATTTATCCCCACCTGGTGGTTGTGGCTAGGAATTATTATTCATCTGGGAAACTGGTCAACGGATTTGTTGTTATTTATTTGGCTCGCTCGGTTTAATTGTCCTGGTGATCTGAGCCAGCGGATGTCCTTAAATATACTTCAGTGGTACTGAGCATATGCCATCGGTGGTGTGTAAATATAATCCACCCGACGTGTTGCATATCTGCTGCCTATAGTGATGAATTGTTGGCAATATATGGAGTATATGTCCGGATTATCTATGATTATCTATCCATCAGCACCACGGATCAAAGTGTTACAAAGAACCGCTAACTCTGTAGAGTCCTTGACATGCCACAACACAAGCCTCTAAAAACAAGGACTAGAAAGAGCAGGGATCAGTGGGGGAAAGGCTCAATGGCGCCCCTGTGTGGGAGAGATAGGCAATGGAAAGAGTGATCGGGCTTCTGCAGTAGTTAGACATAGGTCTTCTGGCAGAGCCGGGCGGCCCTATACGCTCACTAAATTACGCAAGGGCCCCCCCTCCCCCTCGCAAAGGGTTTACGTGGCTCACAGGTCAGGTAGGAGGGCCCCTTAGCAGAATTTTGCCCCAGGGAGGTCTTTGGCATATTAACTTGTGGAGTTGGAGTAGAGGTCCATACTGAATTATATATGCATACTCTACTGTGCAATATTCAATAAAAAAACACTCCGGATAGACCAAATTGACAACCTGGGCCGAGGAGTCCATATCTGGCCTGAGACTCGCTTGCTCCGAGTGCGCCAGCTACATGACGTTAGGCAGTGACGCACAGATATCAGTGTCATGAGAACATGAGACGGCCGGCTTCAAACCTCCCAGTAGCTTCTATTCGTAGACACCAGAGAGGCGGGGGAGTCTATAACGTCGGCCCATAAACGTCAGGTTCCAGTGTCAGTACAAACTGGAACGGTACCAACGGTTGATTTGATGAAACGCCCTCGCTTCATAGTCACACTTTGTTCCCCTGTGCGACGGTTGCACCAAACGGGAGCCACGTGTGAGCAGTGCACCAGTTTGTACGAGTGTGCTCGTCACCAGTAATCACAAGCATGTTATGTTCTGTTCCACACCACGACATGCTAACATGTGGACCCTGCTCAAGAGTGGGGGGGGGGGGGGGGCAGGTGCCCCCTTCAGTGCACGCTCAAGACCCAGGACATCGTGGAGCCAACTCATGGTGACATAGGGCTGTCAGTATACAGGCAAAGGGTTTCATCATTCACTGAAACACGGTCACACTGGGGACAGTCATCCAAAAACGAATCAATGTTTGGGAATCCATTTAACACGAGATTCGGTTTCCCGTGTACCATTTCTGTTTGGGTAAAGTGGAAATGCAATGCGACAAAGTCTCCATTGTCATCCCCTCTGCGCAGCTTAAATGCCCACGCTTAAAGTGGGAGCCCCCCTTGACTCTAAGAGTGCTAAGAAAAGTTTAAATTCAAGTTATGGTATATAATCATCAAGACGTTAAATCATTATTTACATCCCCGTGTCCTTGTCCTCGGATGAAAGAGGGAGTTCCGCAGCCCAGGGATCTCAGTTTCAGAGCCTGCAGAGTGGATGAGCTGGAGAAGCAAGCTCATTGTGCAGTGACCTCAGAGCCGGTCCTGACCTCCCTGGGGCCCTCCTACCAGACCTGTGAGCAATGTAAACCATTTGTGAGGGGGAGGTGGGGCCCTTGCGTAATTTGCGGGGCCCTACACAACTTGTGTAGTGAGTGTATAGGGCAGCCCGGCTCTGGGTGACCTGCACCCGTCCCACCGTATTGGGCTCTGCTCATTCAACTTACGTTCTTGCCTCAGGAAAACATCTATTTACTTCCGCGTGTTGTTTTTCTAAGGAAATAAGAATAAAATAAAAATACACCTATTTTTTGCGAGGCTGGTTTACCTGTACGAACCTACACGTGTAGTCTATGTCAGTGGAGATTTCCCTTTTTCTGCTTGGCCACTATTGTACAGTCTTGTTCCGACTGGTCAGACGCAAATGAGGGAGAAGCTGATGTAAATTCGCCGTCCAGCTGGCCCCGAGCTATAGATGTTTGTGTGTGTGGGGGGGACTACTGCAAATTAATATATAGAACGTATATAAAATATACTCTCACTGTTTGTGGGTCACTTCAACTTGTAATTATCGTGAACAACTGCAATCATTTTAGATGTTGTTGTTATGTTACGCTGTTCATTGGCTGATTAGGTCCAAAACAATGTTAGCTGAATGATCCTGGTCTGCGAACAGGGTCGTCTGGCAGGTTAAATCCTGCCCGTTTGCTCATACAAGAACTATTTTAAATTAAAACACACCAGCCGGAGTATGTAGTTGAGCCATGTCACGTTTCGCGGGAAATAAACATATTACACATACGGGTAATTATCTACCATGTCCTCCTTCCCAATCTCCTTCCAGGGCTTGTACACTTCAACCGATCTTACTCATTCAGTATTTAACCGCTGTAGTAAAGATGATGGACACCATCCAAAACCCAACCCAAGTCCTCATTTCTTCAAATCGGCCAATGGAAATCGATCTTAAGTCTCGGCTTAACAGCAGGGTAGTTTGTACCTATGTTATGTGTTCCATGAACTCAGTCCAGTAATATTGACAATAGTCGGAAAGAGGGTCGCCCCAAATCACAGTGTGGAAAGCGAAAAACGTCGGGGTACCCTACGAACAGCCGATTCCATGAAAAGCCGCGGAATGTAGTGCATTTTGGGTCCACATACATCCATAACCTTTTATTAATGGGACTCGAATGATTATTTCGTTAGCTAGGAAGCTAGTGGGTTTGGCTGTGTCTGAACAGGCCAGAATAGCGAGTAGCTTCCCCCCTCCTCGTTGTCGCCGGGAGAGGCTTGTTGGAGAGGAACGAACCATCCAACTGTGAGAACTGTTGAGCAGGATCCCGTCCTATTACCATCTCTCCTCCGAAGCACAGAGGATTAAGGTAAAAAGTATTCCGTAATGTGATAGATCTGCAGCTTCGTTGTTTGTATGTGTCCAAAAACTGTTAAGCTAACAAGTCAGCAACACCCGCCTTTATCAATAGCCCAGGATGCAAGTAAACACTAAATAATAAGTTTTATTTTTTCCCTGACTACCGGTGCACGCTAATATGGCGGCAATGTTCTTGTAGTTTTTTTACATTTTTGGTACAAGTCTTTATTCACGTTTACGATCCTCAGTTCCGAAAGTATAAGTGTAGGTAGAGTAGCTATTGGCAACTGTTTTACTTGAAATGCACATCATCACCCTTGGCCTTGACATACCAGTGATGTTTAGCTACTAGCTAACTAGGCCCTAGTAGCCTACTACCAAGCCAGTCGTTGTTATGTTTAGCCGGCAAGAGACCCGGGGAGAAATTGATTGCTATTGAGATTAACTTGCTACAGGGAATCACTGCAAACGCTTTATATTTAAAGTAATCGTTGCATTTTAAAAAAATGAATGTGTTCTTTATGAAAGCTTCTGTTTCTTAAAATTTTGTTCGAGTTTGTTGCTGGACAGCGTATGATTACCTATGTTCGCAGTCAAACTGACAGTTAGCAAGATAGTTTACGAATGTACCCGTCGTCATAGTAGATGGGGCTTCCAGGCTACACGGCAGCTATATGCTAACTATCATTAGGTGAAGTTCATGGCAAATATGTCGGAATTAGAAAAGGGATTTGCGAGTTAATAATTTGACGCTATGGTTTGTCGGTTATGGTTGTATTTAAGATGGTTATCACTAGAAATCAATAACTTTATTCAATGTGGCGAGGGTGGTAATGCTGTACCGACAATTGGCGTCATATTCCACCGGACTATTCCGCTTGCTTGTCTTGTGTGTTGTATTTGATCAGCGCTCCACTCCGGTCCGGTTCGTTTTGATATGATAATGATAATTATGATAATACTAATAGTATGTCAATGATGGTGGTAACTTACTGTTATTATTATTTGTATTATTATTTATATTTATCAGGATCTTAAAGCATTTTACAGTAAGAAAGGGGGAAATGTGTATATGACCAGCTGGGTTCTTTGGTGTTCAGAGAGTTAGGGTCCTCTGGTTTAGATAAAACATTATCGTGTTATTACCGCATAGTTTTTACAATCCCGGATAGTGTATGCATCTTATTTCAATGCCTGTTTTATTTGCTGTCAGTGCATCGTGATCGCAGTACATCGCCCTCTCCACTCTGTTAGGGTACATCAGTAACAGGTCGTGCTTGATTGTCGGTTGACTATCGAGACTCCAGCGTGCAGGGACGTTGAGATAAATTGCCGCCCCGACCGTTACTGGACTAATTTATCGCTGTTGCTTATTTTGAACGTATTTACCATATCTGAAACGGTTCGTCTGCTACTTCCAGTCTGGGGTAAAGTTACATTATCTGTCTGGCGTTTCTTTAAGGGCATAGTTGACAGAAGTTGGAGCAGTGCTTTGAAGAAAAGCAGCAAACTTGTATTTGGCACGGAGCAGGTTTTGATTAGTTTGATACAATCGAATGGTACCTGTGTTTAAGGGTATCAGCTATGGTTTTAGTAAAATTTGAGTATGACTCTCACTTCAGCACAAGACTGACTCTAATGAGCGAACCCTGAGGGGTCGATGGTACTTGTATTTGTGTGGGGATATTTTTGGAGAGCGTGGGGAACATGAATGCATGGGTACGTAGTGGGGTGGAACATCTCCTGATCCCTCCACAGGTGATACGACTCATCTGCCAGGTATGGGTTTCACTGGCACCCTCCCTTTCCTGGGATAGAAAGCAGAGCGTCTACTGTATCTGGGCGTGTGGAATGTGACCCAAGGGGCCTTTGAATGAATGTTGCTAGGGGCTGTTGCCGTGGTGTTTCAGCACTTCCTGTCTCATTGCCCATCTGAGGTGGGAACACCCCAGGAAGGTCCTTCTGTGCACGACTGGGGTTTATGGGTAACATTGGATTTTATGGATACCGTTGGGGCCAGTTTGCATTGCGAATGGCTGCATTGCATTGTTTTCTATGGCAAACATAACATTTTCCTTTCCCTTTACTCTGGACACTAAATTTACTTGACAAAACTTAACATGTTTATGGCTCACACTATTTTATTTAATAAAAAATAAAAAAACTGAAAACATGAATGCAAAGCATGACTATTTAAGTTATATGTTTGTGTTTTTGTCCCTGTGTGGAAAAAGTCCCCACTGCCTACTTGCGGTTTTGTAATTAAATGGGTTAAGGAGTTGTTAACTCAACACAAGAAGTGTCTTTGTTTTTTGAAATGAAACTTTAACTCAATTTACTAACTACCGTTGATTTTTCCATCTGTTTGTATGAGAAGATGAGGGAAACAATGGTGATTTTAATCAGATTAAAATCTGTTTTTGGAAGGCTTCAACATTCTCTGTAATACTTTGGGTACAGTTAACGTTTTTCAGATAATTTCTTGGAGTATAAAAACACTCAGATCGCCTCTTTTTGCTGCTGTTGAAAACGGTGCACTTAAATAGCTTACTTAAGTTAGCTGATATATTAGAATATGATGAATGCATATTTTTAGAGGTATTCTGCTGGGTGGTCCTGATAGAAGGTATGCTGCTATTTTCAGCTGCCAGACTTTTTTACCTTTCTCTGAACCGCTGTAGTAAGTCTGTTTTCCAGGGTGCATGGTCAGATCACAGCCCTGCCCTGTTTTTGTCATAGGAATGCTTTCAAAAGCTGTTATTTGTGGGGAGAAAAAACTACATGGGAGCTACAAAACCGAAATGGGTGTGAAAATGCGGAAAACTGCAGATAGGTGAGTTAGTCTCAGGCCAGGTGAGTTCTGATGGAGCTTCTGGGTCGGAGCTGTTGACGAAAGCTCTCCTTCTGGGATCCAGGCTTCCAGCGCGTTGGCCGTTAGTGCCGACTTGGGTGTTAACCGTGTAAAGTCGCTGTCATGGTTACGGTTTACGGCGCAGGGGTGTTATGTGTTAACCGTGTAACGGCGCTGTCATGGTTGCGGTTTATGGCGCAGGGGTGTTATGTGTTAACCGTGTAACGTCGCTGTCATGGTTGCGGTTTACGGCGCAGGGGTGTTATGTGTTAACCGTGTAACGTCGCTGTCATGGTTACGGCGCAGGGGTGTTATGTGTTAACCGCGTAACGTCGCTGTCATGGTTACGGCGCAGGGGTGTTATGTGTTAACCGCGTAACATCGCTGTCATGGTTACGGCGGTTTATTGTATGTAATAAGGGCTCACCTTTGCCACAGCCGCTCAGGTAAGAGGAGGTGTGCTAGTGGCCGCGGCTCTTTCAGAGCAGTACTGAAGCCATTAGCATCCCATACCTCATGGAGCTGGGCGTCGTCGCTACAAGGGCTGGACGTTTGGATTGACTCGTGATATTATTATTAACGTCGATTTTTTTTTTTTTGTTTTGTTTTGTTTTTAAATGATACTAAAACAATAAACATTTATAGTACCAGTACTTTGTGTACTTTCCAGCAGTTTGAAAGGCTTTGGGTTCTATCAAATCCCTATCAAATCCAACTCGGCTAAACTTCTCCACCTGCACATGCGTTAAGATTCTGGATGAGATTTTCCGGACTGATTCTCTTCGAACGGTTCTGGTTCTAATAAATGACAGGATGCAGGGACAAACATTCAACGAGCAGGCCCTCAAGAGAGCCCGGTAAGTGCTTTTTACGGTTTTCTGTCGCGTTGTGACGTGTTTGGCAGTCTTGGCTAGGCTCAGAGACCTGTGCTCGGTTATCCTTGAGCCAAAAAGCTGGATTTATGATGAAATGTAGCAGATAGCGTGTTGGTGACGGCTGTGTTAATAAAGTAGCTAGGTGACAAAGGTGATGAAATGAATCCAGGATATTGTCGTAAACCAAACGGTATTTGTGAAATAGCGAGGTGTTTTGCTTTATTTAGGCACGGTTGAAGCCCCTCTCTTTCTCTTGTCTTTCGGGAGTCCCCGGAACAGGCGGGTGATGATTATGGTGCCGTTATGATGTTCATGTCAGGCTTAATGAACACTCACACTCAACGCATGTTTATTTTTTATTTTTTACTCGTACAAACACGATTCCCCCAGTGAAAGTTTTAAATTCTGTATAAAAAAATAAAAAAATAAAAAAAACAGTGTTAGATTTCCATTTAGAAGTAGGATTAAATAAAAGGCTGAAATCTTTCTTGGAATGTTTCCTGATTTGGTTGTAAAGCTGGACATCTGCCAATTAGGGAAGTGCTGAGACCCTTGACCAATGGGTGTGTTTATGTCCGTTACCCTGTATTTTATGGCTTTACTGTACGTTTCATAGGTGCTCTTTCCTGGTCACGTGATTGTCGAGAAGCTCTATTCCCCCACACTTTATGAAGGTCCCCCCCCCCACACACACACTGGTCTGAATGGAGTCGCTGTATGGAAAGAAAGGGGAATATTGTAAATAAAGAAAGGGGAATATTTTATCGTAACATGAAATAATAGAATGCCCTGTTTTATCATGGGTAACACTTCTGACTAATAGGGTTTGGATTCTTTAGTGAAGGTGCTGTAAATCCCAAGACAGCTTTTGCTGCTTTGCAAAGCCCGGACACCCGGAACTAACCTGACAACGCTGTGAACGCTGTCATTTCCCTCCCCAGCAAGGCTATGTCCTCAGCAGTCACCACACCTCCGTCGGTGGACAAGGTGGACGGATTTTCCCGGAAGTCTGTCAGGAAGGCCAAGCAGAAGAGATCCCAGAGCTCCTCGCAGTTCCGGTCTCAGGGCAAACCCATCGAGCTCACACCCCTGCCCCTGCTGAAAGGTGAGGCCCGCCTCTGCCCAACGCCATCCAGTCTGCATTACACTAGTGTGAGGGAGATTTTCCCCTGGAAGGTTTAGATAAGTTTTCCTAATGCCACATTCCTGCACTGACAGCTGGTGACAGTTTTAGTTTCTAAATCAACTTAGAGGAAGTCTGTGCTGTGAAAGGTTTGTCCACCCCCGCCCCCTGCCGGCGGTTTATCGCGACTCTTACACCGCCGGCAACCACCCCCACCCCTCTATCGCGCCCCGTTGATAACTACCGAGGGATCGGTACTGGCAGATATAGACTTAGGACCCAGTGCATTACAGAGTTTTACACGCTGACGTCTGTGGTGATGTCAAGAGATGGCTGATTCATTATTTCTTTGTGTGTGAGCTGGTAATCAGTTCGTAGCTGTCAGCTTTTGATTCCCAATTGCGGGTGTCACATTTTATATCTGACACGTTTATAAAGGTTGATAAAGAAAAAGATAGGTTAAATTACAGGGAAGTGCACCCCTTGTAATTACTGTGTCCTACGGTACTGTAATCATTTTTTTACAGGTCAACTTCTTAAAAATCTTTGTTCTCCATTGCAGTTGATCATCAAACGGTGTCAGCACACCATAGTGATTGGCCAGTTAAATGTTGAGACGGTTAAATTTATAGTTGGGCTCGGATAGCCAATAAAAATGGGTCCGATATGAACAGCACGCCACTGTATGAAAGTTTTTTTGTGGGCGAGTGCTGTCTGGTTAGCAGTTCTTGTTCTGTCGACTTCCTCTTTTTGTCGGGGTCCAGTTGGCTGAGCGTTGCGGGGCTCCTCCCCTCGCTCCTCGGCGACCGCGAGGCGCGCTGAGCTCAGATCAAAGGTCACCGTCGCCACGGGAACGGGGCAAGCGAAAGGGGCGGTTTTTGGAATGCGGCCTTGAGTACACAGCAGAAAGGGGAAACTGACAAAGCATCGCGGGCACGACAAAGCGGTTTACACAGAGCTGGATGGGTGTATTCAGTCATGTCAGTCCCCTTCAGTGCGTTAATCGACATGTCAGTCCCCTTCAGTGCGTTAATCGACATGTCAGTCCCCATCAGTGCGTTAATCGACATGTCAGTCCCCATCAGTGCGTTAATCGACATGTCAGTCCCCTTCAGTGCGTTAATCGACATGTCAGTCCCCTTCAGTGCGTTAATCGACATGTCAGTCCCCTTCAGTGCGTTAATCGACATGTCAGTCTGTACAGCTGGTGCCCTGTTTCCCTGTGTCTGGTCACTCCCGAACCAGTGGTTCCACAGTTAATAATGAATCCGTCGGGTGCATCAGCTCTTGGGCTCTGATTGAAATGCAGCGGATCTCACAGGCTTCCGAATGAGCAGGCCCAGGTTACACGTTCATGTGCGGCTTGTTTGGGGAAATGGGTTAAGAACCCCTGGTATAACGCGTTGATCTTGCTTTTTATTTAATGTTTACAGCAGGGCCCTTAAAGTTCTGTATTTAAATGACAAATGGTGAAATACTGTGGTATATTTTTATGGCTATCAAACCATCAAAATGTACACCGTGGCATCCCTAGTCATGTTCACAATTGCCAAAAAAAAAAGTTCTTTGTCACGTCTCAGTTGATGCCCAGGTCTAGTGGAGGGATTTGGTCCGTTTCCATGGCGATTCTCAAGTTCCATTTGACCAGCTGTGTACATGGTAAGGGTTCTGTCCGTGACCCACATTGTCCTCTAGAGCAGCTACTGCTATTAAGTTCTTAAGCAGCATAGTTATTCCGGTTAGAGGGCTCTACAATATAGGGATCTCTTTTTGTTGTTGAACCGAGAGACCGTCGCCAACAAACCTGTGGAACTCGGGCACAAGATCTCATAAGTTTTATGTTATCCCTGTGTGCAGTTGGGTGAGAGGGAAACCCAATCACCGAGGTATCTCTTGACAGCCCTGGCTTCCCACCCGCTACTGACGGACCCCAGGGGGCCTGGCGTTTTTGGTCATTGTCCGCCAGGCTGTCACGGGACGTGACACTGTGCGGGACGTGAGGTCCTTCTCCCCCGGGCGGGACAGGAAGCACTGTGAGGGACGTGAGGTCCTTCTCCCCCGGGCGGGACAGGAGGCACTGTGAGGGACGTGTCATGTATTATTACAACCTCGGCATGTTTAGAACCGTAAGACGTTGACCTGCTGAGGACCGGGCAAAGTCATTTTTGTTTAAAAATGGAACAGTGCTGGATTACTACCACATTCCTACACCAATGAACTACGGTCTGGATGATAATACTGCAGCTCGTACCAATCACTGGTCCCTGTAGACCAGTTCTGCTTCTGCTTCAGCTGCTCTAGCAGGGTTGTCTGAGTCATACAGAGTCAGGCCAGATTTGCGTCGTTGTGGAGGAGAAAGTGCCGTTTCTAACCAGCTGTCTTTTCACCCGTGCCATTAAAACTGCTGCTGAAAGGATGCTGGTATGATGATGAAGGGATCACGATCGTGAGGTCCGCTCTTCCTCAGGTGTGCCTTTGATTGACATGCTTAGTGTCCCACGTTGGACCCTAGCCCGCCGGAGTTGGGCCTGATTTTGCCGCTGTGGGGCACACGAGCGGGGCAAAGCCCAGGTTGTGTTTTTTAAGCTCTCCCTCTCCCCCACAGACGTCCCGGGCCCGGAGCAGGCGGAGCTGTTCCTGAAGAAGCTGCAGCAGTGTTGCACGCTGTTTGACTTCATGGACACGCTGTCTGACCTCAAGATGAAGGAGTACAAACGCTCCACCCTCAACGAGTTGGTGGACTACGTCACCGTCAGCCGGGGCTACCTGACGGAGCAGGCCTACCCCGAAGTTGTCAAAATGGTGAGCGCCAACAATTTAAAAACTGTAGAAATTTGAAGTCGGTTGTCAGTCAGTTGGCCAGTAATCTACACCAGTACTGACTGGTCGTGTCGCCTACCCACCCTGCATGATAATTTGGCCTTGCTGCCTCTTGCCTCTTTACGCCCAGCTCTGTTTTCTTCTTTTCGCTTCCAGGTGTCCTTCAATATATTTCGGACCCTCCCCCCGAGCGACAGTACCGAGTATGACCCGGAGGAGGATGAACCCACCCTGGAGGCTTCGTGGCCACACTTGCAGGTGATCACCTAGACGAGTTTGGCGTCAGAAGTGGGATACTGCTGATTTGTTTTTCCCCCTTTCCCTCTGCTTTACTGGTTCTAGGGGGGAAACTTTGACCGTAACACACAAAGCGTATTAAAGCAGGCTAACCGACGAGCCGAAATCCCGGGTCGGTGAAAAACACGGCTGTTTTATGGGCCTTGCCCAGTTTGCTGTGGGGAGACACCTGTGCGCTCCTGTAGCGGAGCAGCAGAAGTCCTCAGGCTGATGATCTCATTTCTGTCAACTGTAAATCGTAAAATCTGAACTTGTAAATGATTTTCCCATTGTAAAGTTTTTATACTTTCTGAATTGATGCCAACACCCTGTTAACTTTACTACTCAATAAATTAGACTAAAACATGTGTCCATTTGCCTATTAATATTGTTCATACCAACTAACTACTTTTTCTAAAAAGAACTCCACAATAGGGGGCACTTCATTTGTGAAAATCTTTCCTGGCCACTAAATGTGTTGGTAGAAAAGGGCAGGGTGAGAGGCTTTCCTCTGGTTAAGTTGAGTAATCTAAGTCAAACCCAAGGCCAGGAGCCCTGCAGGGTCCCTGAGAGAGTTCCGTGAGGGTTGAAGTTGTGGACAATTGTGACCAACGAGCAGCGTGCTCCCACATGCGACAGACGTGCCTGCTTGCAACTGGCGCTGCTTCTTTCTGAGCCCAGGGAAACTGTTGTTGTGTTGTTGTGGTGTCCCCCACCCTTGGTCTGAAATCTCCGTCCCTTATCTTTCCCCTGCAGCTTGTATACGAGTTCTTCATCCGCTTCCTGGAAAGTCAGGAGTTCCAACCCAGCATTGCCAAAAAGTACATAGACCAGAAATTTGTATTACAGGTGAGTCCCGCCCGTCCCAGTTAAGAGCTGCTGTCCAGGTAGAAACAGTGTTATCGCCGCAGGTAAAAGCTGGGTTCCTGAAATCCTTTTGCGTTTCCTTTCCCAGCTCTTGGAGCTTTTCGACAGCGAGGACCCTCGGGAGAGAGATTACCTTAAAACTGTCTTGCACAGAATTTACGGGAAGTTCCTGGGTCTGCGGGCTTTTATACGGAAACAGATTAACAATATTTTTCTACGGTAAGGTTTCCATGCGACCGCAGAAAGCAGCAGGCCACCCCGCAGGTGGCGCACTTGACTGACCTCCGCCTCTCTCTCCCTCTTCCTCTGCGCAGTTTTGTTTACGAAACTGAGCACTTCAACGGCGTGGCCGAGTTGCTGGAGATCCTGGGAAGGTACGTGGACCGTTTTCCCGCGCTGCGTCTGGGTTGAACGTGGTAGGAGGCCTACTGTAGATATCTGACGGGATCTGGCTGCCAGTCGCGGGGAAAGGTGAATACGGAATCCCCCGAGCTCCACTCTCTGAGGAGTGCAGAGCCCTAGCATGCCGCTGTAGATGCCTTCAGGGATGGGCTACTCTGGTCCTCTGGACCTGCAGTGTCTGCCGATTCTTCTCCCCACTTTCCTCTCGTCTTTGGAAAGGCCATCCTCCCCACTTGAGTTGCTAAGTGAAAGGTACCTTGAGGGCTGAATTTAGATGTTTGGGGAAGGGGATCTGGTAAAGGAGGCCATGACTGGATGGTCTCTGTGGCAGCTGGTGATTGTGTGGTTAAATGTCCGGGGAGTGGAGGGCCATGGCCAGGTGGTAGAGGTTATGGTTCTGTGGTTCTGACGTTCTGACGGCTGCACGTGTTTGTGTGGTTAAATGTCCGGGGAGTGGAGGGCCATGGCCAGGTGGTACAGGTTGTGGTTCTGGGGTTCTGGGGTTCTGGGGTTCTGGGGTTCTGTGGTTCTGACGTTCTGACGTTCTGACGGCTGCACGTGTTTGTGTTCTGTGTTCAGCATTATCAATGGCTTCGCCCTCCCTCTGAAGGCTGAGCACAAGCAGTTCCTGGTCAAAGTGCTCATTCCCCTCCACACTGTCAAGAGCCTGTCACTCTTTCACGCGCAGGTAGGTCTATGTCTGTCTGTGTGTCTCTACGTGTCACTGTCTGTCTCGGTGTGTGCGTGTGCTGTATATACGTTCTACTGTATCAGGTGTTCCTTCAGTGTGTCTTTGCGTATGAAGTGCTTTATTTTCTGGTGAACGCTGTGATCATGTATGTGAGCACGCCTCGTGCCCACTTGAATGCACGACTGTCATTGTAATCAGTCTGTGCTGAGCCTTCCTTGGCCCTGAGATTTTACTGACCCCTGTGTAACGCGGTTTCTCTTCCAGCTGGCGTACTGTATTGTACAGTTCCTGGAGAAGGACCCAACCCTGACAGAACCTGTGAGTGACCGCAAGCCCTTTCCCCAGTTTTGATCACTCGATGACTGCTGTCACTGCGCTGCTAACCCTGCTAACTTCTGCTTCTTTAGGTTATCAGAGGCTTGCTAAAGTTCTGGCCAAAAACTTGCAGTCAGAAAGAGGTAATGTCCCTATGGATGGTATTTGAAGTATATACTATATCCTGTGTACTTTTAAGTCCTCCTTTCTGGAGGAATGCAGTATAACTCGGGGGGCCTATACATTTTACTACACGATTTTTACAACGTGTTTTTCAACATTGTAAATGACAGCAGAGCTGTGCTGAAAGGTGCTGCCCACAAGCTTATTTCAGGGATGGGGTCGGAACCCTTTGAGAAGACCAGGACGCAGGGTTTTTTGTCCCGGCCCCTCCTGGGCCTGATGTTCTGACCGGACTCATGGTGGTCTCCATGCAGGTGATGTTTCTGGGGGAGCTGGAGGAGATCCTGGATGTGATCGAGGCCACGCAGTTTGTTAAGGTCCAGGACCCCCTGTTCAAGCAGATCTCCAGATGTGTCTCCAGTCCACACTTTCAGGTCAGCCCTGTTCAGCACCTTGTCCGTCCCAGTCCGACTTGTAGCCATCAAGTCTTCTCTCCATCCAAGAACAGACCTGAAGGTTCTCTCCCTGAACGCCTGTCCAATGCTGCCCCCCCCAGGTGGCGGAACGCACCCTGTACTACTGGAACAACGAGTACATCATGAGTCTGATCGAGGAGAACTCCAGTGTTATCCTGCCTATCATGTTCACCAGCCTCTATAGGATCTCCAAAGAGCACTGGAATCCGTGAGTGGCCCAACCCAATGTCGCCTATGGGCACAGCACCAGGTGCCTTACGGGGGCCTGAGAAAACCGTTACTATCACTTTAAGGATTGTTCCACACAATTTTGTCTGCTAAACAAAGTACTATGATGGAGGGAAAAAAAACGACAATTCCATCTGGTCAGCAACAAGCTGAATGTCTTATTTTTTTTATTTTATTTTTATTTTTTTAAGTCTATGTCAGTGAAAAAACTATTTCGGAAATGTTTCTCATACCTCTGTCCATTACTGTGATTAGTTGAATAAGCAGAGCCAAACGTTTTACTGAGCCTGGTTGGTCATAGTGGCCAAATTTTGAAGGCTGATGGGATATTTCTGTCCTGTATTCGTTGTCTGAGTTGGCCTGTATGCTGATCACTGTTCCATTCACCCTACCCCATCTTTCTCTTGCAGTGCGATAGTAGCTTTAGTCTACAATGTGCTGAAATCCTTCATGGAAATGAACAGTGTTCTGTTCGACGAACTCACAGCCACCTACAAGTCGGAACGTCAGCGGTAAGGGGCATGTTTGTGTCAGGGACAGTGAGCGTTACAGAACGGGCGGTAAGGGGCATGTTTGTGTCAGGGACGGTGAGCGTTACAGAACGGGCGGTAAGGGGCATGTTTGTGTCAGGGACGGTGAGCGTTACAGAACGGGCGGTAAGGGG